>PVIJ01002648.1:0-154628 GCA_004024925.1 Scalopus aquaticus
TTGCACCCTTCCCTTCATCTGCATCTACCCAACTAAACTCTAACATTAAATCAGAGTAATAAGGATCATTCTTCTCCTCCATTCAGTCAGATATGCCCCACAGGAGAAAAATAATAACCAGCATATCCAAGTATCTGCTACATGCAGCACCATTCTAAGTGTTTTCCATGTATGGTGTCACTTCATCTTCACTAACCATATGGAGATTTCTGCCCACTTTCAGGCAAGAAAAGTAGTCCACAGAAGTTAAGTACTTACTCAAAGCACTAATTCACATCAACCACACCATCAACTGTAGACATCCATTATTTTTAAAAAGCAAAAGAAAATGCTTCAATTTCATTACTAGGTGCCATCAGGTGATCAATACAACATGATTTCAGTAATGTTAAATGTGAAAAAAGTGCATCTAAGAATGATTGAAATTTGACAAGTGAATGAGACACGTTGCAAACCCAAGCAATTTGGATTCAAGGCGTTAACATCCTCATTGTGCAGTGTGACTACATAAATACCACACAAACTCGCAAAATGGTTTATCACAAATTCATGGTCTCATACTTTGATATTTTAGCACATTTCTCTCCTTTCTCTCTCTCTCCTCCCTCCCTCCCCCCCTTCTCTTTATCGCCTCTCTTTCTTCAACAATGATTCCACACCTTTTCCACTCTCCTACTTAACACCTCCCCACATTCACTTTTTTGGATGGCTATCATTAAGAAAATCAAGATTATTTTCTCAGATTACTTCATCAAGAAAATGGATTCTTGTGATTTTTTTGATTCTTATTGCCCTAGTCACAATATGACCTACAGACACACAGGCCTCCACGGGTAGCCCCTCTTCTTCCTGTCTCAGAGGAAGTTATCCTTCCTTCTTTAAAATGCTGGTTCCTTCTTATTATTTTATCCCTATTACAATGCTTATTTTATCTGAGAGTCTTCTGAACTGAGACTCTTTCCTCTCTATTGTATTTTCTCCCTTAGTCTGTAAACATGACCAAGAACCAACCTCGAACATGCTGTTCTAATCTTTCTCCCTCATTTTATATAAATTTAGTAGTGTTCCACAGCTACATTTCCTTTTTCCATCTCTGCCTCAGTCTAACACAACTTTTCCCTCAACCCTCAATTGAAAGTGCTCTTAATAAGCTCTTTGATGACCTCCTATTTTTAAAGATCCAATGGAAAAATCATTGTCTTCATTTTATTGACTCCCTTTACTGTATCTTGTGACACAGATATTTGTGATATTCTTCTCTGTGCAAATCTCCATCTCAATGACTTCCAAGGTCCTTTTAATTGTTTCTTAATCACGTAAGTGTTGGCATTTCCCTGGTTCTAGCCTCAAGTTACTATTGTGCCCTCTTACTATCAGGGTTTTAATTATTGTCTGCAAATTGCAAAATCTCAAATTTAGATTTCTTTTCAACAGTACATCCCAAGTGTGAGTGTCTAGTCACTTCCTCTTCCTTGCCTATTCAGTCTCTTCACTGGGGTGGTAGTAATCTCAAACATACCCTCTTGAAAACCAAAATCTTGATTCCTTTTTCTGAAACATTTTCCTCAAACCATTTCCTTCTGCTAGCTGATGGTAATCTAGACTTCCAGTTGCTTAGCTCCCCAAACTTAAGGTCATGTTTAATTTATCTTTTTTCTTGTCCTCTACATCCAATTCATTGATAAGTTCTGCTCTCTCCCATCAAAATATATTTAGAATCTGATCATTTTCACTGACTGCACTGCTGCCACCTTTATCTATTTCATCATCATATGTCATTTTGATTCCTGCAGCAACTGCTAACTGGACTCCCTGCCTTTGCTCTTGCTCTCCTCCAATCTGTTCTATACTGAACAGTTAGAATGGATTTCTGACAACACCTCTGACCTTATTTCCAACTATTATACCGAGAAAACACTCTTCTCAGATCACAGTCATTCAATGCTACACAAACCCTGCCCTGAGTATCCTTCCACTGTATGTTTATGACTCACTCTTTCACTTTGATAGATCTGTACTCAAATATCTCCCGACCAGCAAGGACTTCTTAGTAGTCTATAAAAAAGAGCTCTTCTCCATCATCATCCTTTTTTAACCCTGCTTTATTTTTTCTTAATGATTCTTTTTTTCTTCTGATCACACCTGAAACATTATACATATATTTTTTCTTGGTCTTCAAAATGATAGATAAACTCTCATTATTGACTCTAGAGGCACAAGGAGGAATCCAATGCTTCCTGGCACTATTTGTTTAATTACTAGTTATATGTTTTTTATACATAACTATAAACTCCTTCTTCAACACAGAAACTAGACAGAAATCATTATACATCTATATAATTTTAACATTAAAATTTTAATTTTCTCCCTCTCCCCTCTCCCTCCATCCCTCTCCCACTGGAATGTAAGTTCCATGAATATAGGGACTTTGTTTTGTTCCTTTTGTTCATTCTATCTACACAGCATCTAGAATAGTGCTAGACACAGGCACTCGAAAATAATGTAAGCACTGCATTTTTATATAGCAAGGTTTTCAAAGGTAATATAATTATCAACAAGTCCAAAACCAGAATTAAATCCCCACATCTCTCTCTTTTCTTCCTTCTATCTTTCTACTCTTTTCTTTGATTTTGCTCCCAAAGTATGAAACTGCTTTGAGTGCTGCCTCATTTCTTGCTTATGCTGACTTTTCTTTATTGACCGTAAGAAACCACTCCCTCCACTTTGCTCTCAGGCCATCTTTATGTTTTTCTCCAGTCTCCAAAGTCACCTCCTCTAAGAAGCATTTTTGCCCCCTCCCATCCCTTTCTCCTTGTCCAGTTCTCCCCTGCCGATCTCTCTCTGCTCACGCACTGCTAAAATGTTTTTTCCCCTAAAGAACCTCTCAAGAGACTGAGAGGTCCACCTATGACCTTTCTCCATGTCCTTAGAAGATAATTAGGAACAGGTATTAGTCTGCCCGGGTCTGTGGGATTGAGATTGATGAGATTGAGCAGCTGGAGAGCACTATCCAGTTTCAGAGCAGGAGGAAAGTCCAGGGTCCCTCAGTAATTCACTCCACAGATATTTTTTTCTTCTCACTTGGGTAGGGGGCATGTTCTCAATGTTTTTGGTAAACCTTGCTATCAGCCTGGGTTCCTCCCTGTGCCCCTCTGGAAGGTAACCATGGATACTATTGAGCTGACATAAAAGCTTTTAGTTACTGGAGAATACAAGTGGTTTTCAGGATGCTCACAGGGTTTTGAGGTGAGGGGTAAAACCTGGAAACATTTGCAAAAATGTAGGACTTTTGTCTCAGGCACCTGATCTGTGTGTTTCAATTAAAATGGGAGCTAATTCTCATCAGAGCCCTGGTGGGGAGACAGGGCTTGTGCCCTTGTCTGGGACATTCAGCAGCTGTGAGTCTATAATCAAAGGGAATCCTGGTGTTTCCTCTTCTTGGAAGGCAGGGACTCGGCTGTGAATTCAGGAGTGGTGAACTGGCTCAAGTGATGCCAAGAATAACCCCAATCCCTGAGGTGACGGGGACCACGGAGCCTAGAGATAAAGGGATCTTCTGTCCCCAGACAGGTTTCAGCAGCGAAAGGCTCCTATGCACATCCTTGCCGCACAGTGTTTTGTGCCCTCCAGACCAGGCAGGCAGAGGCAATTCATCTAGGATGTCTCAGGAAGTCACCTTATTTCCTCAGAACCCACACTGAGTGCTGAGGGCAACCATCTTCCTCCTCCGACCCTAAGGGTCACGGATATTCCCTCACGTGTCTTTATTCTCAAAGGACGCACAGCTGGAGAGCGCCCTTTCTCCTAGACTGGCGCGGAGCTGGGTCCCAACTTTCCAGGTCCTGCTCAGAGGGTCACATTTGCCCAAGCACAGCTTGGAGGCAAGCTAAACCTCATAAAGGCTCGCTTCCGTGGGTGTGAGTCAGGCTCAGTGAGGGTGTCGTGGTTTGTTTCCTGAAGGGAAATCTTCAGGCGGAGGGAGAGGAGGGGAAGGAAGACGGGCTTGAGAGCGAGAGGTGGCGGCGATTTCCTGGCGCTTTGACGTAGCCTGGAAGAGGCGCCGAGCACTCGCACCGCTTAGGAACAGGCACCGTAGCCTTCAGGACGCGGGAGCGGGGGTGCTGTCACTCGCTCAAGAGCCGACTGAGCATTTGCTCTCCACGTATTCGAGGGAATTCAGAAAGGGCTGGGCAGGTAAGTGCCAAGCGGCGCCTTGCTAAGTCCTCGGGGTGGAGCAGCAGAGCAAAGAGGCTCTTGGGGCACTAAGCGCGCAGCGGATTTTGGCTGTTCCGCCAGAGGAGGGTGCGGTGAGGCGGTGGAACAAAGATCCGGTCCAAGAGGAGTCGAGCACACCGCGGGAGCTAATAAAGGGGTGCATAGAGCACACCAGGGTTGAGGAACTTCCAGGCTCGGAGGAGACTCTCCCAGGCGAAGGGAATCCTAAAGGAGCCAATATGAACGCCGCGGCGAGCGGAGAGGGAGTCCGGGATCTCGCTAACTTCAGCGTGGTGGACAGCGCCTCGCCCTTGGTCTTCTAATAAACTTAGCTGCACTTGTCCCCTGAGGTAAAACAATTTGGGGGACCCCTCGAATTTGATATCTTAGTTCAAAAGAGAGCACATTGAACATAGTTTCGCTCAGGTGGAGATCAGGTATAAGTGATCCGAAATATAGAGGAAATATTTTTGAATAACCTTGTATCTCAACATGCCTCTTCAATAGAGAAACATGCATGTTCAAAGGTAGTTTCTGAAATACTGATTTAAAGTTGCCTCAATACTACATTGCAGAAATAAAAATCTCATCTCATGGTATTACCATGAACTATTGCTATATAGACAATTGGCTTGCTTATCTTCATGCTACTAATACCTGAAAGCTTTGGAAATAGAAAACTGGAAGTGAACAGTATAGGTCCCATTTTTTTCTTTCTGTTAACATTGTTTGAGTGTGGTATACATTTTGCACAGTCTGCAAGGAGTGAAATAAGTTTTTCTTCTCGAAAAATAAAATGTAGGTTATTATTTAAAGGACATAATTTCTCATTGCAGTAGTTTGAAGTGTAGCATAAAAATAACTCATATGGATGCCTTGATTTTATTGCAACATTCTTCGAGAGTCAAAAAATATGAATGAGAGGCATAATAATTTTTCTTAAAATTATTGATCTTTGTAGCAAAAATAGATAATTGAGAAAGCATTATCTTTATGAAAATTAGACCATAATGGCAAAAACACTTTAGGTGTTTGTAAAATGTCTGATTCTACTTTAAAGGGTTGAATATAGGCCCCATGGGTTCCAAACTTTTAGCACATTGTCTTGTGCTTATTTTTATTTATAACATTTAAAAATCTTATGCCTCTTTAAAAATTAAAAGTCACTATGATTAGGAAAGCATCTAAGGGTGAAAGACATCAAAATTCTTAATTGCATGGGAGTCCTTGATTAGGATAACTGGAGCGAGGCTTAATTAAGGTATTGTAAAATAATTAAAAACATACAGCAAGATTTTAAATTTCCACTCAATACTCTTTTAAGCTATATTCTTCTGAGAAACAAGTTCACTTATTCATTTTTACAAAGGAACACATCTTAGGAATAAATATTTCTTAATCTAAGTATCTTGGTTTTACATTACCTGACCTGGCAGTATGTCACTTTAACTAGAATGAGTGGAATTGTGATGTGAGAGGTAAGGTAAGGCTTGTCCTATTTTAGAGTATGGTGTTTTCTTTGCTGGTACCAAGGTTTTTTAAAGCACAGTATTTTCTTTCTGGAGTAGAGCACAAGCAGGGACTCAAATGAAGTTTTTCTATCCTGTGCAGTTTCAAGGCCATGGCCAATCTTGGGAACAGAGGAAGGATCTACCACCCCTTGAACTTCACCTGCTCCCTGCTCATTATGGGAATGTGCTGTGTGTCTCCTTTCTTCTGTCACAGCCAGACAGATCTGCTGGCTCTTAACCAAGCTGATCGTCAGTGCTGGGAATCTTCTTCAGTGCTTCTCCTGGAAATGAGGAAGCCTCGAATTTCTAACACTGTTTCAGGTTTCTGGGATTTTATGATCTACTTGAAGTCATCTGAGAACTTGAAGCATGGGGCACTGTTTTGGGATCTGGCCCAGCTCTTCTGGGACATCTATGTGGACTGCATCCTTTCCAGGAACCATGGCTTAGGAAGGAGGCAATTGGCTGGAGAGGAAAGAAAGATCTCTACAGCGCATCCACAACACACAGGGAGAAAACAAGGTGGCCAACCCAGGGTCCCACATCTTTGAAAGGGCCAGCCAAGGTTGGATGTGCTGAATAGTGAGGAAGAGGAAAAGGGCTTTAGTGGGGGCTTCCCTGGCACAATATATTCCTCTCAGGGGTGAAGCACAACACAAGAGCACACAAAAATAAGAAACCAGATAGTACTTCCTTTTGCATTCAACTGTTTAAATGCATTTAACTGTTTATGTCAACAGAATGTTCTTATCCTCATATCCCATATAACATCAGTGAGGACGAGTCAGAAAGACAAGTAAGAAAAAGCATGATTCCCAAAATACAACATAAAGGGATGCCCCCACGGTAACAGTTTTCACCTTTGGCTTCAACATTGCCGTTATAATATTGAGTTTTCTTGCTGTGTAATTGGGAAGATTTGAATATAAGTCTTGGGGTTATTCACAATACACACTTTCTTTTTTTTTAATTGCCTCAAGTAAGTGGGAGGAAGCGGGAAGATGTACTTATCTAATGAAGTAAAGGGTAAGAAAATTGACGGGTGAACATACTAACTCACTATTGCTTTTTGAGCAAATTTCAAACAAGTAATTAACTTCCAAAAAGTCAAGTGATTAATTTCAGCAATTGGAAAGATCTTCTCACAGTAGTAAAATTTATATCCAAATACAATCTTCTCTGGAGAAATGACAAGAAATAACTTAAGAGAATTAGAATGAGGCTGAAAGCCTCTGTGAGTAAGATGAGAGATGCCTTAGGCTTATTCATATGGCTATTGTTCCCTTCTTTGTGTTGTTTCAACCAATGAGCTTCCAACAATTACGGCACAGGCTATTTGGGTGGTAGGAATTCTTAGAGTTATTTATGCACTAGTGGAAAACTGAGACATAACTGATTTTTGGATTTGTATTCCTGCAATTTCTCTATTATAATAGTAATGAACAGTAATAGTTCTAGCTCAACCCTTTCCCAAGATATTGTAGAGCCTTTGTATATTTGATTTTGACCTCAGTTGCTAAAAATTCTTATGATTTACTGATCTATAAAACTATATAATCCATTGCTATTATTTATAACTAATAAATATTTAACAATAAATTTATTGTTTTAACAATAAAACAATAAATCTATTGTTTTGGCCAAGTGTTATTTTGACTTAAACCAATTTCCCTTTTAAGAGGAAATATTTTCTCAGCATCTTAGCTTCTAAGTAGAAATAAAAAATGAGCGTCTTTTAATATTGGTTATGAATATTTTAAAAATAATTTGAAGAGAGGTTGTCCAGATACCAGCATCAGTAAGGACAGTTGAAAGTGGGATATAATCTTTCTTCTGTTCTTAATATATTTAGCTAGTGTATTCAAATCCCTAACCAAAGTTTCCCTTTTTGTTTTGTTTTTTGTATTTTGTACTCACTTTGAATTATTCAAGAGTCCACAAAATAATTTAAAGGAATATTATTTGTGTTCAGTTGAACATGAAAATAATTTATTAAATATATTACATAATTATGTATGTATATAAACATATAGTTTTTATTTTTTTAACTAAAACAGCTTTCAGCTAGATTGCTTTCAACAAGACTGTCAGAATAGTCTGAGGCTACTTGTAGATTTTTGGCCATAATTTAAATTGGCATTTCTACCTTCTTGTAGAAAAAGTAGTAGATTCGTCTTCAGCATTGGAAGCCACTTTCTTCATCATACTGCAGAGCTGCTACTGACTCATCTGTTCTGCAAACTTTAGCTAGAGTTGTTATGCAAGTAGGAGTGAGCATTTCACTTTATTGAAATTATTTTAATGTTTGACATAAACAATTGTTTGTAGATCAGGAAATGAGACTTTTTGTTTGGATTATATAATGATAGAGGTTCTTGGGTCAAGGAGACACCATGTCTAAATGTTAATAGTTTCAGGAACATCAGGATTTCATCTCAAGAGGTTTGATTAAATCTCTAGTGGTTCAGCTGAGCTCTGGATGTAACTGCACAAATTCTCCACTAATTTTTTAATTTTGTCCCTGAGAGATTAATATACTATCAGGTCGGGATGGTGGTGAGGTGAAAAGGAATCTGTCTCTATAGCTCTCAGAAATATCATATCATCAGGGCATAAGGGAAGAACTAAAGTCTATATAATGTGCAAAATGGTTCCTGTTATTTTGATATCTTCAAATTTAAACAGGCAAATACAATAGGGAAATGTTGCTGTAAGTCATTCTTGTTAAAATATAGACCTATATAGTTTTATATATTAACATATTGGACTTGTTGATAATGGGTCAGCAAATATGAAAACAAGAGTTATCAAATTGTTCTATAACCTTGGGTAAGTTAATCAATTTATTTAGCCCTTAGTTTCTTATCTGAAGAAAAGAGGTAGGAAAAGAATTAGATGACCCACAAAGTCTCTTCAGGGTCTCTGTTCTAGTGTTCTCTGACTATTGAAAAGAAATATATGAAAGGCGTGTATTTAACTATGGAAAGAATCTGGAAGCGGTAGCTTTACCCAAGGACAGATAACTGAGCTGGGTGATAACCAAGATACTGTGGTTGTTAATAACAATGATAAACAGGAACAGAGGAGGTCTAGCAAATGGAATTCCCCCAAATTTGAGAGTCATAGATGCCATCATTTGAAAACAAACAGACATAAAAGATCATTATATAGTCTAGAAAGTCATGAAATAATAACTGAATGTTGAAATATTCACAAAATGTAGAGGGTGGACACAGGTTTAACCACTAACTTAGATTATGTCAAAGGGAAGAGAGAGGCAGAGACAGAGAAATGAAAAGAGTGGATTAATGACTACTCTCTAATGAAAATAATGAACTTGAAGCTAACTCTTGGGTTAGTAAAAGTTTCATGGGTATGAAGGAATGTTGAAGTATTGATATATCTTTGTTTGTGTCAAGACTGATAGCCTCTTTTTTCAACAAACTTTGCTCTGTCATTGAAGAGAACAGAAAAATATTCCTGTTTTAACCTAGAAATTGCCGTAGAAAAACTATATTTGCTTTCTTCTGTGACTATATAAAATAGGATTTATAATTTGATGATGTTTGCTGTTGGTGTCTAACTAGCTGGCAAATGATCATAGTATTTATTTTTTAAACACTAAATGTAAGAGAACACAATACTTCAGAAATAGAAATAATCAGATTCACAAATGCTTCATTTTCTACTTCACTTTCTCCAAGAAATTTCCTAAGCAACATAGTTAGAAATTATCCATCTAGAACCTATTCTAAGGAAACATTTAGAGATGCAGACAATGACGGAGGACAAGACTCTTCACTGCAATATTATTTATGGTAACAGAAAATCTGGAAATAATCTAAATATACCATGATAGAATAATAATTTAACTATGGTATAAAGTGTGTGCCTAAAATATGGCTACTTCCAAAAGTTTATATAATGAGTGGTTTAAAGTTTTTTCTTTATTTTTTTATTATATAAATTACATAATGATCATTTTTACTTTTTAAATCAGAAAAAATATAAAAATGTATATTAATTAACAAGAGAATGCATTTGTTATAATTTACTTAATTTACATTATTTAAACTACATAGGACACAAAATATGAATAAACACAAATTACATATACACCCTTGCAATGAATTTAGATAGAATTTTGATATTAGAGCAAACTTTTTTTTAACCATTAGTCATTATTCTTTAGTTCTCAAATATTTGAACTACTTGCTCTCCCACTTCTTTCAGACTGGTACTGCATAGTTCTTCTGAAAATGTCAAAGGCATTGTTTTTTTTTTTTTTTTTTAAAGATTTTTTTATTTATACATACAAGCTGGGGTACAGACCAGAGGTGTGGGACGGCGAGAGGGTTCACCAGAAACAGAGCGGGGAGCAGAACAGGCAGACCAGAAATACACTGCTGAGGGGAGCAGCGGGTGAGGCAGGAGAGGTCTGCCGCACCATGTGGGAATCTCCCCGGCCGGGCGTCGAACTCGCATCGCTGCTGCCGACAGCTCCATAGCACAGCACAGCGCTTAGCCGCTGCGCCACCAGGGAGGCCCCAAAGGCATTGTTTTTAAAAAAAAAAAAACAAAAATAAACAAGCAAAATGAAAACACCTGCCATCATCCTTTATACTCTTTTTCACCATTTCTCCCACCCCCACCCTCCTAATATTTGGTAACCTTACTTTGGTTATCAATGACCACTAATTTTTTTTTATTTTGCTTCATCAGTTCATCTGCTTTATTTCCTTTTGTTACATATATATGTGAAATCATCCAATACTTGTCTATCTTTCTGACTAACTTCACTTTGCATAATCCCCTCTTTTTTTCATTTTGCTACAAACGGCAAAACTTCATCTTTCCTATAGTTGGGTAATATTGCATTACGTGGATAGACCACATTTTCCTTATCCAATTATTTAGCAGTGGGAATTAGGTTGCTTCTGAAAACTTCCCTTTTAAAACCAATGAACTGACATTTAACTAATCTAAAAATAATTTGGTGACCTAATGACTAGTTCCTTTTCTCTGCTTTCAGGTGTATATCCTCAGCAATTAAGAACCCCTTTCCTAAAGAAGAAAGAGTTGATTGAAGAGTCGATAAGCACACAGCTGCGCAGGAGTGGGTTTAAGTTCATTGGAAGGGTGACCAGTGGCCTGGAAATAAAGAGAAAATAAATCTAACCTCATGACTAGCTCACATTTGGAATTAAATATACACGTATATTTTTTCATGACTATTGATCATCTACTGAAATGATGGAATATCCAAATATGAAACCACATTCTCTCAGAGCACTTGATTTCATTTCTTTAGACTACTAGCATGTTCCTTGAAATGATGACGTTACTGCCAGATCACTCCACTGAGTTAGAGTGTTAAAAAACAGCTTCCCAAGATGACTAGGCGATCCGGCCACTCAGATCCTTTGTATTCATTTTGCGCATTTACTTTGGGATGCTTGACATTGTTAATGAAGTGGAGTGCCACATATTTAGCCTGAACACACTGCATGATTTTCACACCATTAACCACCGGATTGCCTATGCACAGACAGATCAGGGACGGTATTTGTTATTTACGAGTGACTGCCAGCCTGTGACATTTGAACCTTGTTTGAAAGAAAAATTTTGAATCCTGCATGAAGCAAAAAAACAGTCAAAAAAATTGGTGAAGAAAACATTCTTCTAATGGAAACAAAGTTAATAAAAGCTCTGGACCCCAAATAATGTTATTGGAGTCTCTTTATTTCAATATTTAACTTTAACATTAATGATCCAAAATTTAAAAAATTTTTCCAGTTAGCATATTTTTCTATTTGATTAAATATTAAAACTTTATAATTGGTTACACTTTGCACTGAAAAGCAAAATAAAGGAAAATGAACAGCATTGTAAGAAAAGAGTTCATAAACAATTTTCCCCTCAAAATCACCAGGCCCAAATGAGATTCATAGCATTGAAGTTCACTGACAAATTTATTTGTGTTCCAGACACAATGCTATTTTTAATCTCTAATGACTCTCACCTGTCCGATCACTTTGATTATTGTAACCAATTATTATAAATTCATGGATATACCAGCACTTAATCTATGATAAAACTTCTATGACCATAACACAGGGAAAAATGACAGACTCCAATAAATGGTGCTGGGAAAATTGGAAACCACCAATAAAAGAATGAGGTTGGATAACTCATTAACTCTATACACAAAAATAAATTCCAAATGGATTCAGGAATAAAACCTACAACAATACAAGAATAAAAACAGAAGAAAACATTGACAATACATTCTACAATATCAACAGCAAAGATATTTTTGGTGACTCAACTCCTAGAGCAAGGGAATTAAAAATGAAAATAAACAATTGGGATTATCTCAAGTTAAAAACCTCCTCTACAGCAAAATAGAATACCGGATGATTAAATAGATACCATATGGAAATGGGAAAAAATATTTACACAATATGTAACTGATAAATGATTAACAGCCAAGATACATAAAAAACACATACAACTCAACAGTAAAAAAACAAATACCCCAATTAACATATCGGTATCGGATATGAGGAGACAGTTCACCAAAGAGGATATCCAGAAGGCCAGAGACTTATGAAAAAAAAATTCATTGCCGATTTTAATAAGAAAGATGCAGATTAAAACTACAATAAAATACCAACTAATACCATGAGTGACACATATTAAAAAGATCCCCAGGACAAGTGCTGGAGAGGATGCAGAGAAAATGGAACCCTTATTACATGGTTGGTAGGAATGTGAACTGGTAAAGCCATGAGGGCAAGCAATCTGGATTTATCCTAAAAATTTCAAACTCCATATATTCCACAATGTTCACAGCTGCATTATTTACAATAGCCAGGAGATGGGAGCAGCCTAAATCCCTTCCATGGAAAAATGGATCAAGATGTGCTAAATATGCCTCATGGAGTATTAGATTGCCATAACAAAGAGTGATATATAGCCTTTTCCAACAAAATGGAAGGAACTTGAGAAAATTATTTGCAACAAAGCTTGTCATTTTCATAAAAACAAATATCGAACATTCTTATAGCAGACAATTTGACAACGTTAAACACTTTCAACTACTGGTGGACATCAATTAACATTCTAAGGCCTCTGAGATTAATAGGGAGGGGGAGAGAAAGGAACCAGGGGACACAGGTGGTGGGGGAAAACAAAAAACTAAACACCCTTCTTTACATTTCACACCAGACTAATGAGAGAGGGGTAAAAGGCATAATTATTTTAGTAAAGATTTTGAAAATACATTTTATCATCACCATATGGATCCTTTAAACCTGGACTCCTTTTCACTTCAAGTTGGAGAAGGTGATTTGATCAACAAGGGCAGAGAAGGCCCTGCATACCCGCTCAGCTCCACAATATAGCTTTGTGTTTACTGAAGATTGGGGACCTGAAATAAAAACAGAAGAGTCCTTCAGATATATAGATATAGATGTAGATATGGATATAGATCCATAGGTAGACACATATGAAAGATTGAAAGGTTCATTAAGATTTTACTACATACCCGTAGTGTTCCCAGACATTTGAGATTGTCTTTTAATTGAGATAACAATGCAATGTTAAACTTCTTTCCCCTGAGTTTGCTAAAACATTGGTCTTCCCCCTCCCCATAATTTGCTAAATTTCAAGCTTCATTTTTTTTGATTATTTATAATTAATATTAGAGGATGAAGATGAAGAAAGGAACAGGAATAACCCTTCCCTTCCTCCACCCTTAACCATGCGCTCCTAACACCATCACTCTACTCACAGTCCTCTCTTCTCATCTTGGAGACCTACAGTGGCGAATGGATGGCAAAGAAGGATGGGAGAGAAGCTGGGAAAAGAATTTCAGAGATATATGCAGTAAAGTTAACTCACAAATGGAAAGAAAATAATGTACCAGGAAAGGAAAACTAGAGTATTACAGCTTTTTTTTTTGTCATCACACCAACACAACAGTGTTGGCAACTTCAACAACCTCCTTTCACAGGGGACAGATCAACCACACAGAAAATAAATAAGGAAACAATATCCTTTAACGATGAATTAGAACATTCAGGTTTAATAGATAGTTATAGGGCACTGCATTCCAAAAAAAACTGACTACATTTTTCAAGTGTACTTGGGACAGTCTCCAGGATGGACCATATATTGGGTCACAAAAAAAGTATCAATAAATTCACGACGATTGAAATTATATCAAGTATCTTCTTTGATTACAAAGGAATCAAAGTAGGAAAATAGGATTAATCTCTAATATGTGGAGACTGAACAACACACTATTGAATGACTATTGGGTTAGTGAGAAAATCAAAGAAGAAATAAAATATATCTAGAGACAAATGAAAATTAGGATACAACCTATCAGAATCTATGGTACATAACAAAAACAGTATGAAGGAAGCCTTGTATAGCAATACAGACCACAGCAATATACCAGAAAGAGGTCAAATAAATAATTTTATCTCTTCTTGACCTACGGGAATACACTATAACGTAAAAGATATAAATAATAATAAATATATATATTAAAAAAGTAATAATCTTATCTCTCACCTTAAGGAACTAAGAAAAAAATGAACAAACAAAACTAATAGCCAGTAGAAGAAACAAGTGAAATAGAAATTTAAATGAAATAGAAATAAATGAAACAGAAATTTAAAAAATAGTCTAAAAGGTTAATGAAATCAAAAGCTGATTCTTTGAAAAAGCGAACAAAATGGACAAATCTTCTAGTTTAGCTAACAAAGGAAAAAGAGGAGAAAACTCTAATAAATAGAATCAGCAATGAAAAAGAAGTTACAACAGATAGCTCAGAAATACAGAGGCCCCTAAGAGATTAATAAGAACATTTTATACCAGTAAACTGAAGAACCTTGAAGAGATGGACAAATTCTTAGAAATATATAACCATCTGAAACGGAATCAGGAAGAAATAGAAAATCTGAACAGACCAATTACAAGCAATGAAATTGAAAGAGTAATCAAAAGTCTCTCAAAAAACAAGTCCAGGACCAGACCTCTTCACTAGTGAGTTCTACCAAACCTTCAAAGAGAAACTATTACCCGTATTTCTCAAACTCTTTCAATAAATTGAGAAAAGAGAAAATGCCTTCAAACACATTTTATGAGGCCGTATTACCCGGTATCCAAACCAGACACTACATTGGAGGACTGTGGTCCTATGTGGTGGGTTTCGTATGGTCACAACATCAGAGCAAGAGTGACCCTATCTGTCTGAATCACATACAGTGTTATAAACCAATGGAAATTCAATTAAAAATGATGTTTTGGATATATAAACCTTGATAATATCACTTATAAAATGTGTATGTATGAACCTTTTAATTTTAGGTACTGAGCTGCACACAGTGTTGGGATTTTGTCTTCTAAATATAGGCAGTAAACCTCACCTAGGAAAAATCTAAAATGTGTGCTATAGCGTTTCACATTAGTGAGGACTGACCCTATACAACATTTTAGAAATTAACAGCCTTCCTAGGTGCAGTTGAAGAAATCTCATATGGTTTATCATCCTCAATGCTTCCAATAGCCCTGTGAATTAGGGAATACTAGAGCAGGGTACATGGATTGATCAGGTTTTTTGTGCCGCTAGCCTCTGTTGCTTGATCGTGTTGATACAGAAGGCACTTGGGAGCATGGGCTTGGGGCGCGCATGCCTGATTGTGGACACCTGGAGCGTGGATGTACACGCATGCTTAATTGTTTACTCCTGAGCCCAGAGGTCAGGGGTATAGGGACAGCGTTACTCAGAGACAGAAGACGGCTACAGGAGGACGGCTGGAAGAGGACGAGTAACTACACAAGAGGTGAGACCACGAGAGAACACCAGAGAGCCCAGAGAAAGTGTCAAGATTCCTGGGGAGCCGAGGTAGGATGTCTGCCTCCCTCCCAGCACACCTGGCCTGGCCCATGCCTGCTTCCTTGCATGCCAGCCTCCCTACCTGGCATGCCTGTGTACCTGGCTCCCTGCGAGAGCATTAAAGCCTGAAAAATCCACTGAGGGCTCTGGGACTCTCCTTTATCCTTCTGACCAAATCCATAGTGAAATTGCCCTGTGCTTGCTGGCACAGCAACTAGAAATAAAGTTCAGAGACACTACTGATGTCCAAAAGATTCACACTTCTTGTTCACTAGATGAATCATGGCTCTTGGAAAATGTTAAAAAATCAGGAACTTTTCAAGGCAGTCTGAATCCATGACCAGCGTTATTTCTATCAATTGTGAAAATCTCACCTGATGGCATTTCTAGAGTGAAGGCATCCATAAGTTTAGACAACAGTTCTTGTAGTTCCTCTTCCTCCAGCTCATCCTCTCCCTGGTGGATGTTAATTGCTTCTTTTCTTTCTGCAGGTGTCACATGAGGACTGCTCATTTCAGCAGGAGCAATTTGGGAAGTGTTCTGTGGCAGACCTTCCTGGGAACTGGGTAGGGAACTTAAGATTGCCTTCCAGGTGTTTTGTGCTGGGCTTTGTGCCCAGGTGTCTTGCACTGACCTCAGTTGCAAAATGGCCTCTGGTGATTCTGACTTTGGTAGAGCAAGTTCTGCATTTGCTTGATTTTGGTGACTTTTACCAACCATGCTGTTGTTAGGAAGAGGTTCCCATTTTGAGCCATTTCCAGTGGCATTCTTGATCTGGGAAGAATCGCCTTCTTTCCAAAATCTTTTACTTCTTTCATGGTCACTCTTAGAAATCATATTTAGACAGGAAGAAGATGAAGGATGAAATGGCTGTAACATTGCCTGTGCAAATAAAACTTAATTTCTTAATTTATAAACAAATTAACATTTACCTCACTTTTTCATAAATGCATTAAATTCCAATACTCCAAATGGAAAGTACCTTCCTCCCTCCCTCCCTACCTTCCTTCCTTTCATCTTTCTCGAGGTAATACTGGTTTACAACACTGATGTGATTCAGAGGTATGTGGTCACACTCCCTCAGACGTGTCACCAGAACACACCGACCACAAGGCATCTAGAGTCCTCCACACGAGTCCATTGGAACCCTTCACACTTTTTTCTTCATCCTCCACCTCCCCTTTTGGTAACCGTAATTTTACAGATTTCTAGAGTTTATTATTCAGTAGGAAATTTTAATAGGATTTTCTTTCTCTTCTCTAAATACATTATTGATTTTATCTTATGCTGTTAATTCAATGTCAACTTAAAACTCTACAAAGTTAGGACAGATCAGATTCTAAAATATGGGAAATAATCACAAGGGAGATGGGAGATTGTAGTTTCTAAAAGTTCACGTTCTAAAATATCGTAAAGAATCTCTGAAAACATTCTCAAAATGTGGCCCACAGACTCCTAGTGGTTCCTAAAACCCTTTTAAAAGCCCATAAGGTCAAAATTATTTTCCTAATGATACTTAAATGTCATTGCCTGTTCATTGTGTTGACATCTACACAGACTGTACAAAATCAAGAGTAAGTGAAACTAAGGCAGTTGGAGCCTTTGCACAAATCAAGGTAGTGTCACCATCTTTTGTGTAGCAAAAAATATTTTCTTAATAACGTATCTTTTTAATATCATATGTGATTAAATGGGAAGTGTACATAAATACTTCTGATGCCTACTAAATGCAAAGGTTGCTTCTTATAGGAAAGAATGACAGACAGGGCCTCCCTGATGGCTAGGGGTTAAGTCTCAGGCTATCACCACTATGGCCTGAGTTCCATCCCCAACCAGGGAGCTTCCCACATAGCGCAGCAGACCTCTCCTGTCTCACCCGCTGCTCCCCTCAGCAGTGTATTTCAGTAGATGCCCCTGCTCTGCTTCCTACTTGCTGTCGAATCCTCTCACCCCCCTGCACCTCTGGCCTACACACCCCCCTCAAAAAAAAAAAAACTGTTACTGTGACTTTGGTACTTGGCAAACATTTTCTCAAAAATGAAAGTGAAACTGTTACTACGAGGAAAATAATAACAATTATGACATAATTGTAACAGCTGAGTTTTTAAGCAAAACTTAGAATTTTGAACTGATCCCATTTTGTGTCTGAGATTTCATCTTACTGAATTTTTAATAAAAGAAAACTATTTACTGACTGGAAAGAACCAGTTTCTAGCTACACATGGCTTTCTGTAACAACTCCAGATAATTTTTTTTTCTGCTCTCCACAGAAACCAAGGTCACTTTGACTAAGAGCCAATAAGCTGTAAGAAATGTGATCTATAATCAGTGCCAGATTCTACCTCTCCTTCCCTCATCTTATTTTCCTTAAAACCCACTTAAACCAAGACTCCAGGGAGACATAATTTAGACTGCTACCTGGGTTTATGCTACCCAGTTTCCAAAGTAAGAATATCTTAAAACCACTTTCAAGGTTTAATTTTGGTTATGGCAAATAGTGATAGATACCCACAAAAACCCCTTGGGATCTACAAATAATTTTAAGAATGCAAAAGGGATGCTGAGACCAAAGGGTTTAAGAATCAATACTGTAAAGAACCACTTTGTACCACATCTGTTATTTCCTGATGGCACCAGTACTATTATTGGTACCACAGTCTGCGGGAGATAGTGTAGTAGATCAAAGTGGAAGGCAGTACTGAGAGAAGAGGGAAGGGGAAGAGGTTGGCCAAAAGGAGTTGCTACACAGGCTTCCCTTAGCCAGAAGATTTGAGGTCAGGGGGCCCAGAACCCAATGTTTCCCACATTTTATACCTGAAGGTCCTGTCCCATCTGCTGTAGTTTATGCCACAGACTATTCTGTTTGGTTGTGAGTTCATGAATCTTTGCTTCAAATCTGTAATTTTTTTCTTCCTGGGAGGCATATCTGGCTTGCAACTTGTCTTTGAGTCGGTTTAACTGCTTTTTAAGGAGGCTGCAAAGAAGACAGATCTGAATGGAACGGGAGGTTAAGGGGTCAACCCAATAACTAGAATTTTAGCAAAATTATATAAAGGAGAATAAGTTTTAAATACTTAGTTTGAAATAATTATTTTAAGAATTAAGTTTTAAAGGATTAAATTTTGAAGTTTTTTGCTTCTCTATTTAAAAATTTTAAATTGCCTTTTTATTACTAAACTGCTGTCCTTAACTTTGTTTCTACTTTTTCTCATACTTTGAAAAAGATTAAAATTACTTTTAATATTTAGATTATTAAATTACTTTAAAAGTGTCATTAAGTTCCTTTTCATGAGTTATAGAATCTTAAAAAACACTCCTTGTCTTTCATACATTCACATACATGTGTATATATAAGATAGAATTTACATTATATCATCATTAGTTTATTGAGTATTTACTGAATGCCAAGCATTGTGCCTGACAGCAAAAGCTTCTCTTTTTTTAAATTTAATTTATATCCTTTACATTATTGTGTATCCCCCAGAGGCTTTCCACCACCAATTCACCCGTGAACCATCACCATAGTACCTTGTGCCCTTTTCTCCCCTGTTTTGGTTTCTCTTCCTCACCCTCCCCTGTAGAATGCCTCTTATTTGTGGTTGCCTGCTAGTTTTTGCTTCTGTTGATGTTTTGTGTGTTATTTTTGCCGTCTGATTTCTTGTTTGGCTCTCTTATATCCCTCCTATAAGTGATACCATTCAATAGTTTTCTTTTTCCTTCTGGCATATGTCGCTGAGCATGACTCCCTTCTAGCTCCATCCATGTTGCTGAGAATTGCATTAGTTTATCATTTTTGATTGCTGAATAGTACTCCATTGTATACATGTACCACATCTTCTTGATCAGTCATCAATTTTTGGGCATTTGGGTTGTTCCCATGTTTTAGCTATTGTAAATAGTGCTTCAATAAACATAGGTATGCATGTGACCTTTTGGATTAATCTTTTTTTGTCCTTTGGGTATATTCCTAGGAGTGGAATTGTTGGGTCGTATGGAAGCTCCACTTTTAGTTGTTTGAGAAACCTCCATTCAGCTTTCCATAGAGGTTGGACCAGTTTGCATTCCCACCAACAGTATAGGAGCGTTCCTTTTTCTCCATATTCTCGTCAACATTTGTTGTTTTCTGTTTTTTTTAATGTGTGCCATTCTTGTTGGTATAAGGTGGTATCTCATTGTGGTTTTTATTTGGATTTCCCTGATTATGAGGGATGTTGAACATTTTTTCATATACCTGTTTGGTCATTTGCATTTCTTCTTTGGAAAAGTGCCTTTTAAGTTCTTCTGCCCATTTTTTGACTGGATTTTTTTGCTTTGTTTTTGTTGAGTCATGTGAGTTCTTTGTAGATTTTTGTGATCAGACCCTTGTCTGTTGTATGGAGTGCAAATATTTTCTCCCAGTCAGTGGGCTATTTGTTTTGGTAAATGTCTCTGCAAGATCTTCCCTTTGAGGCAAATTCTTAGTGAAGACCTAGGAGTTCTGTCTCCTAAAGGAATGACAACAGGAGACAAGATCTCAAGGAATGAGCAGTCCCTTGGGACACAACAAGAAAATGGTAGTCAGTTTTCAACTGACTGAACAAGTCTAGTAGGCTTTTACTTTGGGTATAGGACTTCTTTGTTTAAGTAATGTCTTCCAAATTAAAAAAAAATGTCTTCCAAATTAAAATTAAAATAAAAGAGCATAAATCTTTGTAGAAAAATTTCCTGTAAAAGCAAAGGAAAATGCTACTGATTTGTCTCTACTGTCAGTATTTGTGCATACACAGGTTTTTCCTACCTTCTTTCCTTATGGAGAGCAGTAATGGATTTACGAGTCCTCCACAGTTCGTTCCTAATGCTAACTGTGGTCTAGAGAAGCAAGAAATAGAGAAAATAATTTAATTTTTGGTTTGTGTTAAACCCACATTCCTAAAAATCTATCATAAGAACACAAAAATGGTATTTCTAAAATCTAGTCTATTTCAAAAATTGACCAGTGCTTGAGTTTATGTCCACATATACTGATGCAGATATTCATATGCTCAAAGTCAAATGATTTAAATCTTACACAACAGTTGTCTTTAAAGAGATGAAAACATAAAAAAAAATCTAACTTTTAAAAATAAATTACAATAGTCTTTTGCCCAAGTTGGGTTCTACTGCCTGGCACATTTCCTAATTTCCTCCCCCCAAATCATTACAAAATATAGTCAGGACACCTTCTTCCTCTTGGATCAATACATTTCTACTTCTCATTTTCTACTAAAATTTTCTTGTCCCCCCATTGCTTCCTAAGGAGCGCCACTTCCCTTGGAATTCACCAAGTCTTTTTGAATTAGTAATAGCTCAACTCCCATTTAGGATTTTCCCAGCGAACGCTGTCTCTCACATCATACTCTGCTCCCTGAGCTGCAACCCAAGTTCAGGTCTCAGCCTGATGGAGCTCAGTCCAGACCCCTCAGGCACCTTGTGCCAGCCCTGGGCTCCCGCACCTCTGGATGGAGGACTGGACTTCAAGATTTATAAACAGTGTCACTGTACACCACAGCTTCCTCTCTTCCTTTCAAATGATCTGAAAAGGGCCTGGCCACCTTGGAATCACTCTCTAGAAAGAACCTTAAAGAGGAAGTGGGAAGGGAAGACAGAGGAAATGCAGCTACAGCCTTAAAGTCACACTCTGGCTGGTGCGTGCCCTTTCTTACCCCTAGGAGCCTGTGCTTGTCTCCTTCATTCAAATCATGCCATCCCTAGTCTTTGAATTAGTGAACTTTACATTTTTTTAAAGATTTATTTATTTATGCACACAAGCTGGGGTGTAGGCCAGAAGTGTGCATGGTGAGAAGATTCACCAGAGACAGAGTGGAAAGCAGAACAGCTAGATCAACTGAAGTACACTGCTGAGGGGAGCAGCTGGTGAGACAGGAGAGGTCTGCTGCGCCATGTGGGAAGCTCCCTGGCCAGGTATGGAACTCATGCTGTAGTGGCTCTGGATAGCTTCATAATGCTGCACTTAATCCGCTGCACCACCAGGGAGGTCCGAACCTTATATTTTTAACAGCAATGTAATCAAATGGTATATGTGGTTCTGTAATTGAGAGCCAGTCAGATTATCATGCATGAACCATAGAATGGAGATACCAAGGCTTACTTATTTTGTCATTTTCAACTGAAGGACATTAGGCTGTTCAATGTTTTTCAACATTATAAGTAATATCGCAGTGAACAAAGCTGTTCATGCCTCCTTGTGCATATTTGTGCGAGGTTCTTAAGTGTAACAGCTAGTACCCATTTGGCTGCCCTATTGGGCACATACACACATATATACACACACATATACATATTTTAAAATGTACTGAAAATAAAAAGGATCAGCAAAAATGTACCCCAAACAGATCACCAACAAACATAAGTGCCCCTCAACAAACAAACAGATATAGAAATTATGAAATATACACTCAGCTTTGAAAAAAGATGAAATAGTGGCATTTGGGCCAAAATGGATGGATCTTGAGGTGAAAATGTTACCTGCAGTTAAGTCCAAAAGTAAAAGACAGATATGAGATGATTTCATTCATCTGTGGAAGTAACCAAAAAATACACAGGCAAAATACAGTGGGAATAAGTTTTGAATTTAGTGAAAGAATATAAAGGGAAGAGAGGGGAGGGAGGAGGGTATAGATGAGGAATGAAGATGAGGGATTAGCACAGATAGTTTGGTGGTGGAGGGTGAATGGAACATGTGTATATATAGAAGAGCAAAAATGTAACTACAAAAATTAAAATAAAAAAATCACCTCTGAGGGGACTGCTGATCTGCTAGGTACTGTCTCAAATTGGGAATTATGGTTGAAAAGGACTTTACCTTTATCTGTACTATTTCAACCTCTTACAAGGTAAATGGATTCAAGACTTATTTGTTTAATTAAAATATTTTTAATCAAAGAAAGAAATGTAGCACAGTCATGAGATAAACTGAACCATTTCAGAAATGAAAAAGAGGTAAGAGGAAAAAGAAAAGTGAAAGAAAGAGGTGAACCAACCAAACAGCAAAGCCTCTTGAATTTCTTCCTTTGGAACAAATACATGTTATAGTGGAAAAAAGTCTTCCTCGTGCAAATGGCTTTTCTTTAGTGGAAGCAAAGAGTAGAGTTGCTCTTTACTGAATCACACTGCACCATTGGAAAATTGTCCAGATTAATTGTATATTAACAGTTTCCCTTTTGGACTCACCTGATGATGGGGGCTGCTGTCTTTAGCTTGTTGAGCCTGAGATATCCTTTGAGCTAGTTGTTTGGAGGCCTCTGCGGCTGCAGGCCCAGTCGGATTTATATACATTGGTCCTTTATAGTGATTGTGTTGAATGGAGAGCCTGTTATAAAAGGGAATCTTATAAGAGGCTGTAATAATTTGTAACTATCAAATGTGACACTGAAGAAATTCTTTTTAGAAAATGTTAAATCAGATACTAAGTTCAATATAAAAAAATAGCAATAAAGCCATCCAGCTTTTATTCTCTGCTCTTTTTTCCAACTATTTATTTGATATAGAGCCAAATTGCCAATGATAAAAATGAAAATTACACTCTCCCACTTCTTGACAATCTGAAAATGAGAATGCAAAAAAAATTCAGGAACGACAGCAGAAAATTCTCCAGGTCATCTTGTCCGGGTCAGCTACTAGGGATTCTAATTGCGCGAGTCTATTATGTCATATCTGAAAGAACACAGCCTGGAACAAAGCAGGTTAAGGTCAGATATATTCCATTTTTAAGTTTCATTCCTTTATTCAAAAACTATTTTAACATCCTGCCATCTTGGATTATTGCAGAGAAAAAGATTTTTTTAAAAAGCAGAGAACACCCTGATCAAGGGACTTCATATCTAATGAACAGAAAGATGGTCCTTTCTGACATAATGGGGTTATATTTACAGAATGCAATGAAAGCAGAGGGGAAGAAGCCGTTATTCTGAGGTATACCTAAATATATGTTTAAGTGGTGGGCATTTGGGGATAGAAAAACAGGGTAACCCATAACTTTTCTTTTTATAAGTCTTTTTTTTTAAAAAAAGATTTATTTATTTGTGCATACAAGCTGGGGTACAAGCCAGAGGCGTGGGGTGGCGAGAGGGTTCACCAGAACAGGCAGAGCGACAGAAATACGCTGCTGAGGGGAGAAGCAGGCGAGGCAGGAGAGGTCTGCTGTGCTGTATGGGAATCTCTCTGGCTGAGCGTTGAACTTGCATCGCGACTGCCACAGCTCCACAGCGCAGCGCTTAACCTCTGCGCCACCAGGGAGGCCCCGGTAACCCATAACTTTTTGTAATACCCTATCCCATCAGAGGGTTGTTTCATACCTTAGGGTTGTTTCATACCTTTCCATATACAAATATTTGTTTTGCTATTATTTTCTCCATCATAACAAGACATTTTCTTAACTTTACTACTATTGCTGACACTCTCCCTCTGCTTCCTCTACAGTAGAAATCCTGGAAAGAATTTTCTTACTAGGTGTTTTGATTCCTCAGCTCCCCTTTCCTCTTACACTGCCTCTAGTCTGATTGTTTTTCTTACTACCGTTGTCCCGCGATGCTTTCCTTGAGGTCATCAATGATGTCCTCATTGTTAAATCCACAGGTCAATGATCACAGGATAGCGGAACAGGAATTAGATTTTGGTCCTAGATTTACCATGAACTAGCTGAAGGAGCCTCCCAGAGGTTTCACATTCGACAACACTAAAATTTGGAAGAAGAGCAGTGAGGGGGTGGACCAGGTGATTTTTAAAGTCACTTACTATAAAATCAATCAATCAATGAATAAATAAAAATTCTTACTGGAACTAGACACAACACTGGACACAGTAGGCTATACTGTGAAACACATCTTTAAGGATCCCTCATTTTCTTAATTTTCCTCCTACTTCATTCTCACTCTTTCTGGGTCTCCCTTGCTGGGTTTTCTTCTCCCCATTTGTAATGTGGGGAATCACAGAGTTAAGACTTGGTCTTCCTGTCTTTTTATTTACTCTTTCTTTGGAGGTCTCATACAAACTCGTGGCTTTAAAATTTATATTTCAACAAATCCTGAATATTTCCGGTAGACTTTCTCCAAATTGCAGACACGGCCAGTCCCCTGCCTACTTGACATCTCTGTGGGATGTCTAAGAGATCTGTCAATCCAAACAAGTCCCAAACGAAACTGATCTTCCCCCATTAAACTGCTCTAACTATAACCTTTCCCATTTCAAATGATAGTAACTGTATATTTTACTATAGTACCATCATAACCATAAAGCTTAGTACAGATACAGGAAAAGATCCAAAAATCTGAGGATGAAAATATAAATTTGATTAATTGACCAATGTAAGGAAACAATATGTAACCAAGATCTTATTTTAATTTTGTGGGGGAAAAGATCACTTAATTGGTTACTTGTCTGAAAGAATGCAAAGCAATACCCTTGTTAGAATAAATTTCAAATGGATCAAACATTTAAATCAAACACTAAAAATAGAAACACTCGAAGAAATTTAGGAAAATATTGATATAACTGAGCCTTTTCGCCCTTCTAGTTATTATCACCAGCTTGCCCGATAGGCTGTTCTCAGCATCCCCTCCATTACATTAAGCTGCCCGGCTTCCTCACTGCTCTTTGGACCTGCCAGGTACAAACACGCTTTGAAGAGGCTTTTACCTCAACTTGCAGTTTGCTTTTCTCGGATACCTTATGATTTATTCTCACCTCCTTCAGGCTAAGTTCAAGTGCTCTCTCTCACTGACAGCTACTCTGACTGCTCTATTTAAATATGTTACCAATGCTCCCTCATGTCTTGATCTTCTTTACCTGGCTTTCTTTTCTTTTTTTTTTTTTAATATCAGAGCATAAAATTTCTAATATACTACACAGGTCACTTATATACCTATTTTCACTGCCTAGTCCCTCCACTAGAATGAAAGCTCAGTGAGGGCAGAAATTTTTGTCTCTCTTGTTCACTCATACCCTAAGAGCCTAGAAGAGTAGGAACTAAATATTTATTGGATGAATACTCTACCGATAATTTTCTGAAAAGCATGTAGACATTGTCATTCATTTGATTTTTGACATTCTGATAAGTATGTGGCATATGTACACAATGGAATACTACTCAGCCATAAAAATGTTGAAATCTTGCCATTTGGGATAACATGAATGCAACCTGAGGGAACTTTGAAATAAATCAAAAGGAAAGACAAATGACAGAAGCTTTCACTCATTTGCGGACTATAAAGATTAAAAAAAAAGTCAAATGAAAAACAAAACAAACTTTTTGATTCTGACAACATGACCGTGGTTACCATGGTGGAGGGGGCAAGGGGAAGAAATGGGTAGCGGAGACTGATTAGTTCATGGTGGGTGATGACAAGAAATTTAGAGGTGGATGTGGATACAGTTGCTGATGTGAGAAACTGTACACCTGAAGCCTATGTTGTAAACTAAAGTTTACTAATGTTACTTCAATAAAAGAAAAAAAAAATTGTCCGTCTCATAAATGATATATCATTCCTTTTAATTTGCATTTTTCTAATCAAAATTGCTTTATGTGTGTTTCTGTTCAAAGACATATTTTAAAATAAATATTTTAACATTGACTCATGCTCAACAGCTCTGTAATTCATATCTGGATGAAGCTTTCCTAACACATCTTTTTGCATTAAGATGCACCACAGCCTTCTTTTGCTTAGTAACAATGGATATTTCAGCATTTGTTTGGAGACATTTGCAACAGTGGAATCACCAAAAAAAGAAAAAAAAAAAAAGAAAAACATGGCACAAAATAGGACATGCATTTACAATGTGAGAGCTGAAACAAGGTGGCAGAGCGTGATGGTGAGACTGTGGCTATACATTGACCAGCTTAATGGTTTTGCTCCTCTCTGCATGTCTGCAAATGACCAAGAAATATTGTGAGTATTGACTGGGGGCTCCAAATAAATTTTCACAAGTAGGTGGATTCATAAATCTGGAATCTGTAAATAGTGAGGATCAACTACTAAGTTTTGGAGCATGTACATTCTTATGCTAATTCTCTCTTAGGAATTTCTCTTGTTTCGCCTTTCCTTAAGATGTTGTTCTCTGTACTCAATGAATTGTTACATTTTTCTTTACATGTGTCTTGTGTGTTTTTTGTTAGACTTTTTTTTCCTAGTTTTTTTTTCAAAATAATTCTTACACATATTATAAATGGAATTTTTATAAGATTTCTAGTTCTAGTTATTGCTAGTATAGTGGAGAATTATTAATTTGTGCATATACATCTTTTCCCTACCACTCAAAGCCCATTAATTTTAGTAGTTTTTGCTAAAGTTACTTGGAATTTCTTGGGAATTCACAATCATCTTAGGTACAAATGGAAGTAACTTTGTTCTTTTTTACTGTTTTAAATTTTTATTATATTTGCAAGAACTTTACAAATTATTCAATATTTGGCATCTAGCTTTCAGTTAATTTTTATTGAAGTATAAACGACATACAGTTTTAAAGTAGTCTCAAGTGTACAACATAATGATTAGACATTTGTATACATTGCAAAGTGTTTATTGCTGTGAGATTAGTTACCATCTGTCACCATATAAAGCTATAAATTTTTGTGTGTGATGAAAGCTTTTAAGATTTACTTTCATAGCAAGTTTCAAATTTACAATATAATTGAATATCGTTGTCGGACTGTACATTGCATTTCCATGATTTATTTATTTTAAAACTGGAAGTTTGTATCTCTTGATCCCTTTCACCTATAACCTCCCTTGCCTCAGGTAACCAGCAATTTGTTTTCTGTGTTTATGAGTTTTGCTTCATTTGTTTGTTTTGCCTTTTAGATTCTACATATAAGTAAAATCATGTGGTATTTGCCTTTGTCTGTCTGACTTATTTCACTTAGCATAATAACCTCCAAAGTCCATCCACCCATGTTGTCACAAATGGCAAGATTCATTCTTTTTTATGACTGAGTAGTATTCTACCATAGACATATACACAAACACTACATCTTCTTTTTCCATTCATCCATCAATGGACATTTAGATTGTCTCTATATCTTGGCTATTTCAAATAAAATTGCAATGACTATAGGGATATGTATATTTTTTTGAATTAGTTTTTGTTTTAAAATGAAAATATTTCTCTGAATAAACTGTTACATGTAAAGAAGTGAATTTTCATGAAAAAAGATAGGTGGTTTATTACCATATAGAATGCTTGCTGAACCAATGAATAAATTCATAATTACCACTTGGCAGTAATAATTAATCTCATAAAAGATAGTACTAGTGCCAACTTAATAGATGTGAAGGATATATATATATTATTTTTACTTATTATCATGTTGTAAAATGGTAATATCCATATTCATTTCTCCTAGATCAGCCATGAATCAGAATTTCTGAGCTCATTAATATCTCGGCAAAACTGAAAATTATTACATAAGAACATCACTTTGGGGAGCAATCTTATTGTACTCAGAGGGACAGAATATAACATATCGGCATTTAAAAAGACCTTTAGCTTTGTATAGTGCTCCCTACTCAACTTATCTCCACAACTACTTCTCTGGGGGAGAGAGACTGGTTTGCCCTCTTGTCAGGGAAAGAACACTTTGAATCATGGAACCATGAAGTGACTTCCCTAAGGCCACACACCCCAAGGTCTCACACACACAGCTGGCTGAGGACAAGGTTCCTGTGTCCCTGCTCTTTTAGTCTAAAACCTCACTACCTTCTTTTTGTGATGCTTTTTCATGCTCCATTCTTAAATAGCTCATGATCTACTTCATCCATCCATCCATTCGCCCCTTTATCATGCATCCATCCACATTATTATTATGCCAACCAGTCAGTCAGTCAACAAACATTTATTGAGCATTTACTTTTATAGACACTGGGAATACAACTGGACTACAACACAAGTTTCCTCCCCTATGGAGCTTACATTATAGCAAAACAAATGTAATATAAAATAATATAGACTAGGATAGTGAGATGCTGACAAAGTGCTTTGAAGAAAAATGACATGAGGGAGACTGGAAGTGTTGGGGCTGACATGTTAATGGTGGTCAGGAAAGGCTCCAAGGATGAGGTGACATCTGAGCGAGACTTTTTATGTGTCTTCAGGAACTGAGGCGTCAAGCCATGCAGGAGGTGGTGGTCTAGAGTGCACAGAATCTTTAAAGGTTTGAGTGGAGGGGGCATCAGTGGAGGGGACATACAGAATATGGGAGAAATGAAACTTGAGGGGCTGACCAAGTGGCTCAGTAGTTCATGAATTTTCTAAGTTATTTTACAATTTAATTTTAAGACAATGGGAAAATAGTAGGGGGATTTAAGACTTGGGAATTTGGGGGAGATGAGCAGGTGAGGAAAACCATCATATTTGTGTTTTTAAAGGATCAGTGTGTCTTCAGTGGCCCAAAGAAATGCAAATAAGAGTATGGATCATCACATTCAACTATGAGAATATAGGAATTTAGAAAAGACCTCGAGTGCTCAATATATCCAGATGACTAATTAACATATTTTATTGTTACTCTGCTAGGGAAAGGTGCAACAACTGACTTGAAGAAAACAAATGAATTGGAATCAGGTATCTTTGGTTTATTTTTTTAATTTGAACTATATTTTTTAGTGATACACCCCAAGATGATATACAAATTGTCTAAGGTCAAGTTGATAAAAATCTGCTAGGAAATGTGACATGGGAATAATGAATGGCATCTGAATATAAAGTTGATATGTATTAGAGGGCTATAAAAGTCTATTCAGTTACAACAAATTGTAAAGTCACAAATTGACCACAGAAATAAAATCTGGGATGGAGATGAAAATATGATGGTGGATATCTGAGAAAATATTAGAGAATTAAAAAAAAAAGTAAACTCATTTACTACTTAAACTCATTTACTATTACACTCTCAGTAGAGAAAATTGGGGAGGAAATGAATAATTCTGGTTTTATCCTCCCCAAAGTGTGATGAACACAATCTCAAGGAAACAATATCTTTTTACTTTATCTTCTGAGATTTTTTAAATTATGGAAAATTAGTTTATTAGAAAAATAAGGTCACAAGGACTTTTTAAAGCTATCTATAGGGTGGTGATCAGGCACGTTGAGTGCTGTCATATGCCAGTAGTGGGGAGACAATCTAGCACTCAGAATTTTTTTTAATAATATATATTTTTATCGTTATTTATATCATTTACATTTTGTATTCCCCTTGGGTAACCCACCACCAATTCACCTGTGATCCATCTCCATGGTCCCTTGTGTCCTTTTCTACTCCATTTTGTTAGCACTCAGAATTTTGAAGAATAACAAGGCCCGCAACTTTTGATCCAGTGACTTTGAGTGCATATATCTTAATAAAATATTGAAAATATATGAATGCACATATATAGGAATATTGACTACAAAATTTGCGGGGGGAGAGGTAAAATTAGAAAATAACCAAATGTTCAGTAATAAGGGATTGCTTGTGACTTGTTTCATTTCCTTATAAGGAAGAGAGTGAGGTCATTAAACATGAAATCTTGGAAACTAATGACATGGTAAATGTCCTCCTTTGCACATAGGTGAAAAGAAGTATAATTCCTGTTTATCTATGAGCGATGGAATAGTAAGTATCTTTCTTTTCCTTTTTAAAAAAGAAAATAACAAATGCAAGCAAATAAACAACACCCAGGGAAACAGAGCAAAGTTATTCTAACACTCGAATATTTAAAAACTGTGTCTTTCCCATGCCTTTAGTAGGAAAGCTTTAAATAATTGGATGCGTCAATTATTTAAAGGTATTTTTGCCATTAGTTCTACTTTAAAAAAATGAAGGTTGTTTTTAGAGGGGAAAAGCAGCTCAGCCCTTCCCCCCCTGCACCCCCAGCCTCTTCAGGCGCCATCAGCCTCTTGTAAGCTGCTGCTAACTCAGTCCACAGTCCCGGTGCCATTCGGGGACACTCACCCACCCAGTGCAGGGTTAACTACAGCCTTTGGATTCACGGGGTCCGGTAGCAGGTGCCTTCTGGCAGCTTCTCTCCTACAGCATCCTTGGAGTAGATTATTTTTGAGGGTCCTGAGGAGGAGTTTCGTGTTCTCCTTTGCTGACATCTGCTGGAACAGAACATTAAAAAGGGTCAGATGAGTCTAAACACAGTCTTCTTTTCTTACTTGGGAGGACTGGCCACCAAGAAAGTCTTTGGAATTACTTCACTTACTTTTTTATTTGTAAAGATTTTATTTATTTATGCATACAAGCTGAGGTGCAGGCCAGAGGTGTGGTGTGGTGAGAGGATTCACAGAGCAGGGAGCAGAACAGGCAGGTCGACTGAAGTACACTGCTGAGGGGAGCAGCGGGCCAGGCAGGAGAGGTCTGCTGCGCCATGTGGGAATCTCCCTGGCTGGGTATCGAACTTTGCTACAGTGGCTCTGGATAGTTTCACAGTGCTGCGCTTAACCCATTGCAGCACCAGGGAGGCCCTACTTCACTTACTTTTATGTCCTTAGAGAAATCATCTAATGTCCTTACTACCTGAATGTTACTTTTCACTTTTCATACACATGCACCTGGCATAATTTCCACAATAACACCCCAACTCCTGCTCTAGCTCCTCTTCTGTAGAACAGTCCAGTAATGTGGAATTCTGAAATTGGAAAGGGAGGGTGAAAGAGGACAAAGCCTGTGCATAACTCAGAGTGTGGGTTCCTGTAAGAATCAATGACCACCTGTGGGTCTCTGGAAAAAATGACCCGAGCATACACGTGATTCAGAATAACATTTCAGTGGATTCACAGGCCACTGGAGGTCCACCATCAACCTCCCATGAGTGCCTCTGTCCAAGGAACAAAGGAGGAATGAGATGTATTAAGTTTTTCAGCACTTAGAACCTAAAGTGCAAGAACACAGTGACCACATGGTGCCAGTGTAACACCAAAAAACCCTACTTCTCCCCAGGATTTAAGAAACAGGAAGATCATAAGCCAATAAACCTGAGGATGTGGGTTAATAAAGTTTAGTTAAGTCATGCTCCTGGGAAATTATTTGGCAAGGTCCAGGCACTTGATCTTTGTGGGCCATTCCTGAGAGGAAACTGTCCTGGATAAAGTTAATTAATCAACATCCTTCCCTATTGTTATCTGGGAGCGATGCCTGCTCTGAGAACCTGATTCATAGGCCCTGGGGAATGAAAAGACTTCTTTCTGGGAAAATTAAAATGTTTTTGATAAAAATTTACTATCCTCTTTTTATTTTTCCTTACAAATAACTGATTTCTCATGTGAGTGTAATTTTCTTAAAAAATTTGGAAACAAGCCAGACAGAAAGACAAACATCCTATGATTTCAGTCATGAGTGGAATATAGAGGAAAGAAACTAAAGAACTAAATAAAACAAACTTTGGATTATATAAGGCCAATTAGCAGTTACCAGAAAGGAAGGGGAAGGTGGGTGGTAAATTGGGATGAAGGGGACAATGGTGTGACAATGGATAGAATCAGATATTTAGCAGTGAAGTTAATGTAGTATATATGATGCAGGGCAGGGAAGGGGCACCCCGGAATCCCTAAACCTGGCTGTTCTAAATTGGTTCTGCCATCTGCCCCACCAAGACAAAACATGTAAGACCTTTAATAGAAAGGAACGTTAATACAATTAGTGGGCAATACAGAAAAGGGAAAATAAAGTTTTCAAATCAGATGCCTGAAGTTACCCATGCTCTTGTGGGTATATGTCCAGCCAAATAGGGTTGGCCCAATGCAAGGCCACTGAGACCCGACAGCCTGCCACAGTCTAAGGCATCTCCTGGTGGGGACCCATAGCAAAAGGGCAGAAGGGGCCCAGCAGAAGGGCTCCCATGTCTGGGAGGAAAAGAGCAAAATCAAAATCAAGATAAAAGCTCCCATTGTTAAACTCCCCGCAGGTCTCTCACCCACATCTGTCTCAGCCAGTCCAGGACCAGAAGCAGGCGCAGCTTCTTCACCTGTCTCTGCTCCGTGGGCCGCGTCCAGGTGTTCTTCTGGTCCTCCATCCTTCCTCTTCCTTCTCCAGTCTCCTCTCCAGCCTCTTCTTCTCCCTCCTCAGCTCCACCCACCAGGGAACCTGGAACCTCCCCTTTCCCTGGGGATCACCCTGTGACATATACACATGCTAGTTCTCGGTGATAATTGCCTGAATCTTATGTAATGTAACAATGCTATGTTACATCAATAAAAATTAAAAATTAAAAAAAATTTTTTTGAAAGACAGCTGTGAAGTCTTGGTTTTATACTCTTCCAATTAAAACTGAGGTAGTAATCTTAACTCTTTCATTTTTCTGAAAGAAAAAAATACTTAAAGTTGAGTATTCAGGAAAAGATGTTAAGAAGAAAAACTTCTATCCAAATGTACTAGTCACTAGATGTTTTGTTTCATTGTCTGTGCCAAACCAAACCTTTTCTTTTTAATCTGTACCGACTTCCAAAGCCTCCCCCCTCTTCATCTTCACAGATATTTTCCAGCATACAGATTGGACTCTTTTTCTTGCCCCCAAAAGGTTTTTATAAAATTCTGTGATGTGAAGAAAGCATCCTTATATGTGTCACAGGGTGGTCCCCAGGAAAAGGGGAGGTTCCAGGTTCCCTGCCCCACTAAGGGAAGGTGGAGCTGAGGAGGGAAGAAAGGAAGCGGGACAGGGGGCTGGAGAAGGAAGAGGAAGGACGGAGAGCAAGGAGACCTGGACGCGGCCCACGGAGCAGAGAGACAGGTGAAGAAGCTGCGCCTGCTTCTGGTCCTGGAGTGGCTGAGACAGATGTGGGTGAGAGACCGTGGGGAGGTTAACAATGGCAGCTTTTATCTTGATTTTGTTCTTTTCCTTCCAGACTTGTCTGGCTGTTTCTGCCCCTTTCTTATGGGTCCCCACCAGGAGGTGCCTTAGACTTGTGGCAGGCTTTCAGGCCTCAGTGGCCTTGCTTTGGGCCAACCCTGTTTGGCTGGGCATTTACCCATGAGGGGATGGGTAACTTTAGGTTATTGATTTGCAAAATTTATTCTTTCCTTTTCTGTATTACACATGAATTGTATTAACCTTGTTTTCCATTGAAGGTCTTACACACTAGAGCAGGTTTTGTCTTGATGAGGCGGCTTGCAGAACCTATTTATAGCAGGCAGGTTTGGGGGTTCTGGGGTGCCCCTCTCCCTGCCCTGTAACATATGGAGAGATAGCAGAATCTGTAGTTTTACCGGAGGGAAAGTTTTTAAACTGCTGTAGTTTGTACTGAGCTGATTTGTGTGTCATTTGGTGCTTCCCCTTAGGTGGTACCTGGACACGGTGCTCAATCACGGGATGAGTCTTCTGGTGGGACTCGCTGTGAAGGCCATTTAAGAAACAGGCCTGGCAGATGTCAAAGTTGAGGCACTTCTGACAGCGGTACCTGCCGATCAGAGTGGAGACACAGCTCTGTCAGTACCGTGAGTGGGCAGGGGTGAGACCCCTTTGATGTTCTTTCAGGTCAGGTATTATCATCCTCATTTTACAGATGAAGAAACTGAACCTAAGAGAGTAACTTGCCAAAAATTACACAGCTTTTTATTAAGTAATATATATATGGAGAGAGGTAGTTTTAAACTCAGGGAAAGACTCTGAAGGCACAGTCTGTTATTTTAACTACTAAGCTAGACCACCAAGGAGGAGGCTTGGGTTTGAATTCACACACGCTAGTGATCTTCAAGTGAAACTGTGCCATCTTTCCCCAGTAATCAGATGTTCCTTGTTCTTGCTCTGTTTTCCGTGCCCTTCTTTTTTTTTTTTTTTTAAGTAGATGCTCCTTGTCCTTGCTCTGCTTAAAATTTTTTAGACAACATAGAAAACCAGGCAAGACCGGCTGCGACTGAGATGGAGGTGGAAGTAAGACCAGGGTTAAGCCACTGGAGATCATAGTGAAAAGCTCTCTCACCAGCGCCATGACAGAGCTATCTGGTCAGGACCAACCTTGGCAGAAAAAATGGCGTGAATGAGGGAATGAAGGCTGTCCCTGCCGTTCCTTCTCCCCTGCCTATTTCTCAGAATCTTTCTGATGCTGATTCTTTAACTTCTCCCCTTCCTCAGTAAAGTAAACTTCCCCCAATAAATCCTGGCTTCTCCCCAGTTCAGGGAGAAGGCCTTCAGAACATGAACTCCTTTATCTATCTTTTCGTCAACAGATAAAACCCTTTGTTGCTTATTCATGTGTGGTTCCAGGTAAGTTTGGGTGTTGGATGGATAGAAGCACATATTGGTTGGTGACACTTGCACACACCATTTTTCAACTAACATTAGCTGAATAAAGTTAAATGAGCATGTGGTTTCTTCATGAAGAAAACAAGGCTAGCCAGCCATGCCCTCTCAGCCTTGCAAAGTTTCCACAAAGCTTTGAAAATTACACTGGTCAACAGTGAGATCATTACTGACTTAAAAAGGCCCTAATCTGTAGTATCTTGGTGTGCTGAATATGAATATAACCCTGAAAATTTGGTATTAGCTCTTGTTTTGAAGATATTTCATACAATTCATTTTATATATTTCACCGTGTTAATTTATCCAGGAGGACTGCAACAACATCCTAAATCAGCCTAGAATGATGTAATATTCCATCACATTGTGTAATACCATCACGCACACAGAGCTGATTGCATCATTTTCTGATGCAATGCAATACTACTGCCAGGCGGCTGCTGAAGTAGCTGACATCAGCAGTGCATGATAGAAAGCCCTGTCGGGAAGGTTGAGCATTGAAAATATTTCAGACTTTGTGCGAGACAGTTGAAGCTACTGTTCCATAGAACTGTTATTATTTTATCCATTTAGGCACAATACAGAACAGTAGCGCCTCGAAAGTGCATTAATAGCATGGACAATTTCTGCTCTATTTGTGGGGAAGTGACATTTTCCAACCAGAAGAAAAGTGTCACTTCTCAAGTGAAGAAGGCTTATCATCTTGACTTTGGATGCAAGGTTGGTAACCAAGAAAAGCCTTGGGCCCCACATATATGCTGTGCTACATGTACAACACAGTTTTCACAGTGGTTAAATGGTAAAAGACCATCAATGCCGTTTGCAGCCCCCATGATGTGGAGAGAGCCAAGCAACCACATAAAAGACAGTGACTTCTGCTTGGTTCCTCCTCTTTCTGGTGGAATAATGAAGCAAAAGAAGTAGAGAAGAGTCTACCCAAACATTCCGTCTGCATTGAGACCAGTTCCACATGGTGAGGGATTTCCTATTCCAGAACCTCCAGCAGAATATTCTCTTGATTCATCTGATAAGGACAAGGGTGAGCCGACCTGTTCTTCTGTTCCATCACCATGCAGTGATCCAGATTTTCACTGTGGTGCATCATCAACCTCACACAGACTAACACAGAAAGAACTCAATGACGTGGTTCGTGATTTGGACTTATCCAAGAACAAGGCAGAATTGCTAGGATCAAGACTCCAACAATGGAATCTTCTAGAAGATGTCACAACTACTTCCTATCGAAAGCGCCACCAGCAGTTGGAGCCTTTCTTTAGAAAGGAAAGGACTCTGGTATTCTGTTCTGATGTTGAGGGCCTCATGAATGCCTTAGAAATAACTCACGACCCACAGGAATGGAGACTACTTCTAGACTCTTCAAAACTGAGTCTTAAGGCTGTGCTTTTGCACAATGGAAACCATCTTCCATCTATTCTATTCCTGAACAGCTGTACAAGAGACAAACGAAGAAATCTAAGAAGTAGTCTGTTACTTGATTTGTTACAGGTATTAACTGTAGGCTTATTACTATTGGCATGCATTTTGTGATGTAAACATCCATTTATTTCTGATTACAAAAAAACTAGAGCCAAAATTAGAATTTTGTGTTGAGCACATACAAATTGATAGGAAATGGATAATTTATTTCAATAACATGACTTTTGTAAAAATTTGTCGACCAGTGTTATTGAACACATATAACCAGAACAACATTCACTTTTTACATGAAATGTGTAGTATAATAAAGTATTTTTGATGAACCACCTGTCCTGGCTACTTTTTCCAGCATTACCCTAGGATTAGAATTGCTGAATTAGTTCCGTGAATTAATTCTTCTATGCTCCAAAACTACTTACGGGTATATGAGAAACAGGGTAGTGTGATATGAGATTCATCTGTTGTTGACGCCTTTTCCATACAAGATCAAGTGTTTTTTCCCCTAATCTCATGTCAGCCTTACATTGGCTGTTAGCACAGAAGTGACATGCATGGCTGAATTTAACAATAGGTTTAGGAAGGTCTCTGCTCTTTGTACTTTCTCTCACTTTGGAAGGTCAAGCCTCTGCCCTTTTCCTGCCACCTCCTGACCAGCAGACACATCTGCTTTTTGATGGCTTTATTAACCTCACTAAAACTAAAAGACCTGAGGCTATTGCTAGAGTTTTCTGAGAGCCACAGCTACAAGTTAAGGCTAGGATTGTAATGATTTCAAGCAATTTCCAAGACAGAAGGCCATGGCTAAAAGAAGCCTAAGACATCAATTAACCTATCCTTCATTATTTTACTTACAAAGAAACTGAATTCCAGCAAGGTTAAAGGCATTTCCCCAGGTCACCAGCTATCAGCATACAGGAGATATGAACTTTGCCCAGGGCATTGGGGAGGAAGGGCCTTTGGCATGGAGTCATTTCTAAGAGGAAGCTTCATCTCATTCTCAATAAATAGGGATATAATCTAAAACTTAAAGTGTGACAATTCCTGCCCTTTCGCTTTTCCACTTTTTCAGTGACCTGAGAAAGTCATTCAAACTCAGCTTTGACTTTTTATAAAACAGGAATAACATGATTTTATACATACATAATAATTCTGAAAAAATACTTCAACATAAAAGTTGTCTTTTATGTCATTGCAAAGTGAATCTTATACCTGGTCCAGTGCAGGATGCATTGTAAAGTGTCCAATACTTGTTTGTGGGTTAAATGATTTACATTCCTCCACTATGCAATACAAAAAATGTTCCGGTTTTTTTTTTTTTTTTTTTTTATTGTAGTGTGGAGATTTCTTTGGTTCGACTTGTTTGGTGTCTAACAGTTTTGTCCATCTGTATGTTTTATGCTTAAAGTTCCGTTCATAGCAAAAGACTTTTTCATGAATAAAGTTTTGCTGTGTCCTCAGAATTCTCTGCAAATCAGAACTATTTTCTCAGCAAAATTAAAAATGGATTTCTCGATTGTTAGTGGACCCAGCAGAACTAGGTTATATCCGTGGGGGCATATTGAAGGTCTGGGTTAGTTAAGATCCAAGTATTGGAAGGAAAGAGGAGAAATTAAGTAGGAGCCAGGGGTTCAGTCCTTTCTCCTCCTGGCCCTGCTGAGCAACCCGCCTTTGACTTGTTAGCTGCTTTGGCGTCTCACCACATCTCCCCACATCTTCACTTACTATTTTATGATGGGAGGCGGCCACACCCTTTCTCTAAAATGGGATTTTGACAGTCACCTCAAAGCTGCAGAAAGACCTGAATCTTCCCACCTTCAAATCTAGTTTTCAAATCTGCCTTTTTTTTTCTTAGGTGGAGACATCTGACCCGAGCAGCTCCTGTAAAACTGGATCATTCCTTTTGGGTCTGAACAGAGTTGCCGACACTAGGGGGCAGCATCGCATCGTGATTGCTAAGCCGATTTCCATTCACTCCGTCAGCTGCAGCCGCTTTCCAGCCACGTGAACCTAAGCTTGCTCAGCTTCTCTGCAAATTAGGAGTAATACCACCACCTTCTGGGGTGATTTTAACAAATCTTAGGTGAAATGATCTAAATGAGCCTCTCAGTCTACTCTTGTTTAATGCCTATGCTTAATACATGTAAACTATTATTATTCTCACTCTCATTATTATGGATGATTCCACAGTGTTTTAAATGTCTTGTAACAAAAGGCAAAACTTTCCTCATCCATAGAGGAATAAAAATGTCTACTGATTAGACGATATGTCAGTGGAAAATTTAATTATTGAAGATAAAATACTATTTATTATCAGCCAAGATCCCTCATGCACAAAATTATTTACAAAAATAAAAAATAAATCAACTGAGTTCCAGATGAAAAGGACTGAAAAAGGAATCTGGAGAGACACAGCTCCAAAAGTGGAAAATGGCCGCCCGAGAAATACCAACGAGCCACCGTACCTCGGTCCTGTGATCGGGAAGGTCCTACAAATTCCACACCGAACAGGGTGAGTGGCCGTTTCAGTGGCTGATAATCGGTAGCAGGTCGGGAGCCACAGAAGGATGGGAGGCTCAGTCTGTAACCAAGATAGGAATTTTTCTTCTTTGATTGATGGGCTCAACACCTGTAAAACAATGACACACTTAGACGTGCTTCTTGACATAACCTTCGTCTCTAGATCAAAATGCATTTTCTTTTCTGGCTCTGTTTCTTGGCAGTTCTGCCAGAGAGGTTTTATCACATGTAAAGGCAAGTCCACCTCCCCATTAGGTTGTTTGCAAAGCTATGTGGAGTAATAGGGCTGTGATTTAAATCAGTCAGCAACTCTGCCTACTCCCATCTCCCAGGGACATTTGCAGACACTCACCCCTCGGAAACAGCTGCGGATAGCGCTTTCCACAGAGCACAAAGCCTGACTCTCCCCCACCACTGTCGGGATCTGCAAGAGGCGAGACATCAGCTGTTAGGGAAATAGAGAAATATGTGGCCAGGGAATCAGCATACGTGAGTGATGGTGATTTACAGTTGGTGGGCCATGAGTATTTGGGATCTGAGAGTGGATGAGACCCTTCTGGATGAATCCAAGCAAAGAAATTTGTGGGTTTTACACGGTGGTTGAGTAGTGACAATAGATGAGCAAGTGGGAAGAAGTGGGAGGGAATGGGTGAGAAGAAAATCTGGTAATTGGGCCAACATAGGAACAGTTACCATTGTTTACTTTTTATGATCCCTTCAAATGATTTTCGCCTTTCTTTGCTTTTATTTACCTTTGAGTTCTATGTAACAATGATATGGTGGGAAATTTAAGAATATTTTTAAGGAAAACCTTTCAAACATGTCATGTAATCTCATTTTAACAAATGCCAATTTCTGGGGTAGGGAAGTAATTATCTTTGTTTAAAGTAAGGAGTGATTGAGATTTGATATTTTGTTCAAGGTAAAAAGGAAAAATTATATGGAAATGGCTTAAGTGCCCATTGATGGATGAAAAGATTTAGAAAATATGGCATATATACACAATGGAATACTATTCAGTCATAAAAAATGATCAAGTCTTGCCACTAGTGACAGCATGGATGGACCTTGAAGGGATTATGCTAAGTGAAGAAAATCAGGAGAAAGACAAATACCATATGATTTAAGTCATGTGGGAGACAGGAATCTAAGCAAAAGAACAAACAAAACAAACAACAGATTGGAAGTTACCAGAAGGGAAGAAGGTTGGGGCTGCAGGGAGACTAAGTCAGATAAAGGGTTAGGGAGACTAATACAGGTAAGCTGACACTGTGTGGTGATCATGATATAGCGATTACAGATCTAAAATTATCACTGGGTACACCTGAAACTTATATGATGTGTTAAAACCAATGTTACCTCAGTAAACATTTATTTTTAAAGATGCAAGTTAGTTGAGATCTCATTCCAAAGCTCCTATTCTGCTCAGGCTGTTCACAAAGTCTTGTCACTCCCTAACCTTACATCTAGTTTAAAGACTCAATCTGTACCACTTCACTCATGATTTCCAACCACAGTCACCATATGGAGTTTAAGGGATTAGGAATCCTTTGTGACTGTCAAGATGGCCAGGGACCTGGCTCTGACATTATCTTTATGCACAGTTCCATGTACCTGTCACCTCCATTTACGCCCATTTGGTGGTGGGCCCCAGTTCACGTCAAATGTGGTGTAAGCAGGGGCCATCAGCAGGCACTGCCTGCCAGCGAAGAAGTGATTTCAAAGCTCCCCCTGCTGAGTCCATCAACTCGAATAAACATTCTTCTAATCAGGAAAGTGGCACTTAGAACCACTTTCCTGACAATTAGCCAGGCAGAAGTCAACAAACATTTGCGTAATAGTGGATGGCATGTGCTTTAAATGGATAATAACCCTGTTACCAGCTGAACATAAGTAACTATTTCCTACATTGTTTGGCCCTTGTCTGAGAAAACAACTCATTACCCATACTCTGGCCTGTGAGTGTTGATATGCTAACTGGACTACTTAGATGGTGTCCTTGAGCCCTAGGAAAGGGGTTTAACCTCATTTGCAAAATAAGGGAAGTGGAGAAGATGTGACCGACTTGCCAGCTCTGATTCTGACACCAGTGAAAAGAAAATTCACTCTGTAGTGGGTTTTAACCTACACTTTTAGCTTTAAGTGTGCGCATAAAGATTTTGTGGATTAATTGCCCATTTGACTAATTTCTTGCAGGTGTTCTGTGGAAGCAGGCCTGTGACTAGATGGCATGCTGGTACAGGCAGAGCACCACTTGAAATGATAATTAGGATTTGGGGAGGAGGAGTTTGAATCACACAGTGGGGCCTAGAATTTTCTATGGGAATCCATCACTGAGCTCTTAATGGAAGGTAATGGGATGGTAATTTGCTATGCAAATTTCTACCTTCCTAAGAGTGTCCTAGGAACATACTAATGGGGCAGGGTGGGGGGAAGGAGGAGAGGGAGGGAGCACTGTGGGAGCTGCCAGTTCAGCCACCCATTGACCTCAGTTATGCCGGGCATAAAGGCAGGGCTTTAGGGCCTGTTGGATGGGGTGTAGGCTTGGGGCCAGCTGTAGCAGTCAGGAAGAAAGCTCAAGCAATTCTCCAGAAGGAAAATGCCCTTCGATTCATCTTTTTTTTCCATCCGTCTTCTAAATACACTATCCTACAAGTCTGAGCCCATAAATGGGTGGACAGCTTTTCCCACTCTGCCCAGCTTTCCACTGAGTTTTAACATGCAGGGGCTGCGGGGAAGCATCTCTGCTACAGCAGCTTCTGCATGGACTCCAAGAGAGTCAGCGGAAAACTGGTAATAGGACCCCTGCATTCTGCAACCACCTCACTGGGCCTGGTGCTTTCATAGAACAATTTAAAATTGTCATTCCACCTACAGAATATAAACATCTTAAATATTGTTTGGAATTTCCAGAATAAATGAAATGTTAATTACACTGGTCAACAGTGAGATCATTACTGACTTAAAAAGGCTCTAATCTGTAGTATCTTGGTGTGCTGAACATGAATATAACCCTGAAAATTTTTTATTAGCTCTCGTTTTGAAGATATTTCATAGAATTCATTTTATATGTTTCACCATGTAAATTTATCCAGTAGGACTGCAACAACATCCTAAATCAGCCTAGAATGATGTAATATTGCATTGCATTTCATAATACTGTCATGCACACATCATCCAAAGTTCACTGCATCATTTTCTGATGCAATGCAATACTACTGCCAGGCAGCTGCTGAAGTAAGGTGATGTCAGCAGTGCACGATAGAAAGCCCCGTCGGAAAGGTTGAGCATTGAAAATATTTCAGAATTTGTGTGAGACAGTTGAAGCTACTGTTCCATAGAACTATTATTATTTTATCCATTTAGGCACAATACAGAACAGTAATGCCTCAAAAGTGCATTAATAGCGTGGACAATTTCTGCTCTATTTGTGGGGAAGTGACATTTGCCAACCAGAAGTACCACTTCTCAAGTGCAGAAGGCTTATCATCTTTACTTCGGGTGCAAGGGTGGTAACCAAGACAAGCCTTGGACCCCACATATATGCTGTGCTACATATGCAACACAGCTTTCACAGTGGTTAAATGGCAAAAGACCATCAGTGCCATTTGCAGTCCCCATGGTGTGGAGAGAGCCAAGCAACCACATAAAAGACTGTTATTTCTGCTTGGTTCCTCCTCTTTCTGGCAGAATAATGAAGCAAAAGAAGTCAAAAATAGTCTACCCAAACATTCCGTCTGCATTGAGATGACCGGTTCAACAACTTGCTGCAGGGTGATGCAAAACAAGCATGGAATGCTTTTCATCTAGTGTCTACAAACTTTCTTGAGAATGTTTGGGCAGAACAGTACAAGGAACTAGTAGAAGACATGCTGATGCATTATCAGAAACTTGGCTGCAATATATCTCTAAAGATCCATTTCCCTCATTCTCATCTGGATTTCTTCCCTGAAAACTGTGGTGTGGTTAGTGATGAACATGGCAAACGTTTTCATCAAGATATCGCATCAGTGGAACAAAGATATCAGGGAAAATGGTCCACTACAATGCTGGCTGACTACTGCTGGACACTCCCCAGAGATGCTCCTGAACAGCTGTACAAGAGACAAGCGAAGAAATCTAAGAAGTAGTCTATGACTTGATTTTTTTACAGGTATTAACCGTAGGCCTATTACTATTGGCATGCATTTCGTGATGTAAACATCCATTTATTGCAGATTACAAAAAACTAGAGCCAAAATTAGAATTTGACTGTCATATTCGTGTTGAGCACATACAAACTGATAGGAAATGACTAATTTTATTTCAGTAACATGACTTCTGTAAAAATTTGTTGACCAGTGATTGGCATGCATTTCATGATGTAAACATCAATTTATTGCAGATTACAAAAAAAAGCTAGAGCCAAAATTAGAATTTGACTGTCATATTCGTGTTGAACACATACAAATTGATAGGAAATGACTAATTTTATTTCAATTATATGACTTTTGTAAAAATTTGTTGACCAGTGTTATTGTGACTGTATGAACATAAAATATCAAGACCAAATCAAAGGTAACTTACTCCTTGTTCTAGAGTTCTGATAATAGTCCCCTTCCTCCATCCTCTCCCGCCCTCCCATCTTGACTATCTCCAGTTCAGATCCTTGGTCGTGAAGGATACGGGAATTTGGCCCCTAAACTCTGCATCTTTAGTATATGGAGTAATTTGAGGTGAAGGTCACTGACAACCAGCAGGTGCAGGAAAGGCTCTAAAAACAGGGCATAAGTTTTCCTTTATAAAGGAAATTGCCATTTGTCAAGGGTGTCTCCTCTCTACCAGTAGAGGAAGACTCTTAACTCTTGTCTTTGGAGAAGGCACCTACTTAAATCTGCATAACAAACCTTACAAGACTTTATAGTGCAGAAAACCTAGTTGGGGATTTTATGGAGACTGGAAGATAGGGACATTCTGGAGCCAGGGGCAACGATACAGTGTGAGAGCAGCCACTCAGCACAGTCTGGAGCCTGCCTCATCCACGCAGAAGTTCCTCCTTGGTTCCATCATTTTAAGTCATTTTAACATATAAAAAACATTTACTTAACGGAGGTTAAATTCCCTTGCTTAGTAAGGGTAATAATGTCAAATTTGCACATTCTTGAAGTGTAGGAAATGATGGAAATCTTAACTATTGAGCATTTCATGTAATCTATGCTTTCATGAAGCATTTGCTGAAGGCCTAGTGCCAAGTACTCTTTGTGCTCCTGGGTCAGATATGTGAATGAGATGGAGCACCTGCCCTTCAGAGGCTGTCTGGGGAGAAGCCATGTGCCTATGTAATCACTGCAATGAAATCTGACAGGTGTTATGACAAAGTTATGCACAAGGAGCTAAAGAAACTTAGAGTGAGGAAGTGACCGCTGTTTGGAGGATCCTGACAGAGGGCAGTGTCCAGTGAGCAGTAGGCTGCGGCGTTGCAGGCGGGTGGCATGGAGCTGGACACCTTAGGAGTTTCAGGCATGGTCAGGGTTTTTTTTTTTTTTTTTTTTACATACAAGCTGGGGTACAGGCCAGAGGCGTGGGGCGGCGAGAGGGCTCACCAGAGACAGAGCGGGTAGCAGAACAGGCAGATCAGAAATACACTGCTGAGGGGAGCAGCGGGCAAGGCAGGAGAGGTCTGCCGTGCCATGTGGGATTCTCCCCGGCCGGGCATCGAACTTGCGTCGCTGCTGCCGACAGCTCCACAGCGCAGCGCTCAATCAACCGCTGCGCCACCAGGGAGGCCCATGGTCAGGGTTTTGATAAGCAGGGACAAAAAGGGTGAAGGGAGTGTGAGGAAAAGAGAATAAGCAAAAGAAATCACTAGGGATCTTTACAGAGGGGATCACCTGAACTGATGAGCTGTTTTTGGACTATTTTACAACTCCATGGAGATTGAAAGTAATGTAGAAAACTGACCAAAATGCAAATAATTCTAATTCAAATCTAGAGACATGTGAATAAGTTCTGTCCTGGAGGAGGAACAACTCTCCTCTTCTCCCAAAAGGCAGCCTTGCATCCACCTGCAAATTCATCTTAATATTCCTAATCTATTAGTTTGTTCTTTGGTTGTTTCTTTCAACTAGTTGTAACATCTTACTGGTCCTCTCTGAGTTAATAAATCCATGTTGTATATGTGCTGCTGAAGTGATCATCAAATTACTATTTGGACACATATTCATTTTATGTCTGTATGAGGTTTTATATGACATTCCTTCCTTTTGAAAAGGATGGGGACAAATCACGTGTCCTTTCTTTACGATGCTAAGGAGCGTAGGCTTCATTTTATAGACACAAATGACCAATGAAGAATTTTAAGCAGGTGGCAGACATTTGCCTTTTGAAAAAGCTCACTGGGCTGCTGTGTGGAGGAAGCGTTGGAGAGAAAAGAGACGTGAGTGGGTGAAACCAGTGAGGGAGCAGTGCAGAGAACCAGGCCTCCACTCAGATAACAGTGGGGGCTCTAGGGGAGAGGGGTTGCCCAGAGAACTGGCTGGTAAGTTTAGGATTCTTGAGTATTGGGGATTTACCTGTTGCAGATCTGTTAGGAGGTTTCTCAAAGCCCTTCGGGTCATGCGGGCCCCAAAATCATAACCTCCCCTGTTATTTTCTGCATAGAGCTGAAAAAGAACTAGACATATAGGAATCTTTCAATGGAATATATGCAATTTCCCCTTGAAGAGTATGTGCTTTGAATTCTAAATGGTTTACTTGTGGGTATGAAGGGAAAAGAGGTGAACGTTACATTTCATGGTTATTGACTTGCTAGTTTGAAGGCTCCATTTGACCACTCATGAAAACCCACTCACATTTCCACCTCTTGATAACTCAGCACTTGGATGAGGAGACCAAAGGGTTGATAAAGGGCGTTAAGTGCCAAGTCCTAGTCTTTACTGGAATCATAACTTTTGGTGTCTGAATTATCTCTGGACAAAGAAAGATCAAGGAAAACCAAGTTATAAGTAATCAGAAGGTAGGGGGCACTTCCTTGACAAGTCCCACGTCATGCTGAGCACATGCTGAAGGACAGGAGCCATGTTGAGGGGGGAGCAGTGGGGCAGGGGTGAAGAAGATAACGTGCAGGGGATGTGGAGGCTGCTACATTTCAGACACTCAAAACTCCAACCGTTACCTCTGTACTTAGTGAGAGGGCTGCCGCTTGCGAGGGCCACCAGGGCTGCGGCTGCAGGCACCCGCTTGACAAAACCTGTTCCTGTGCTGTGTGGAAACCAATGGAGAAAAGCATGGGACAGAGTTATTTTTGGAGATGCTGTTTATAAAAACCATCGCTAATAATGGTGTTCCTGACATGGTGTTACAGGTTCTACTTTTCTCAGGTCTGTTTTCCTATAGCTAGAATTTGACCGGGCTAAGAATTGAATAAAGAACATTTGATCATTCATTCCATCATTCATGCATTCACATGTTAGGACTATTCATTGGGCGCTGCCTCTATGATAAGGACTGAGCCAGGCCCTGGGCCTATAGGGGTCACTTTGTCTTCACAGGAGGCAGTCTCACTTCCCTGTGACTCAGATGCCTGTGAATCAAACAACAGAGACAAAGACCAAAAAGCAGGTCAAAGGAGCCAACATTTGTAAAAAAAAAAAAACAAAAAAAACAAAAAACAAAACCCCAGCTCACAAAGGCTCACCCAGAGCCTAACATCCTTTGCCCACTCACTGCTGTGCATTCTCCAAACCTACAGGCCAATGTGCCCAAGCAGGAGGCTTGAGAGAGGCAGGTGTTGTCACTTCAAGCACAACAGAAAGACCATGACAGCAATTTAAGGAGGCTAAAATCATGGAAAAAATAACTGGAGAAATGTTTATTTATCATCTGCGCAATAAAAATAAATAAATAACAACCTAAAAATGAAAATGCTGTAAGGAATCTCCAGATGGTTAAACCGTGTTTGCCTCCTGGGGGCAGGTTTTAGGGGGTGATACTTCTTTTTCTTTCCTCTTTGCATTTTCCAAATGCTTTCTATTCATGGTGACTTTTTTCCCCTGGTTTACTCCCAATTTTATAAAAAGTTAACGTATTATTTATGCAATGTCTAGTTCAAGGATAAAGTGAAAATGTCTGAAGCAAAACGGGAAAAGCATTATTTTTCAAAACAATGTGATTTTTTTTTCCGTGCTGACTGGTCCGTGAAGCTATGCTCTACAAATAGGGTGGGAAATGTGTCCACAGTCCTCTGTTCTCTTTTGATGCAGACGACGGAGATCTAGCAGAATCTGCCCTTCCAGAGCATGCCCTTCCCTGTTCAAATGTTGGTCATCCCCAGTGCAAAGGACAATTTCTGAATTATACCTAGAAGCTGCTTTGGGACATCCACGCAGATGGCGACCTGGCAGGTAAACTAGAACTTCAGGTCTGAGCAGTGGATGTGAAGACAGTCAGGTCTGCTGGCCTGGGGCACCTAAAATGCTCATGGGCACCTTAACCATGAAAACAAGAATTAAAACACCTAAAAGAAAAGGGACTTGGGTTGTTCCTAAGTCATTAAAAGAGGGCATACATTAGGTTATGAGAAGGACCCCACAATCTCAAAATGCTACTAGCACTGATTTTAGGGATCATAGAATTTCTACTTTTTAATCTTAGGGGAAAAAGTCAGCTTCTAAACATTTCACTTTCACACTGTACAGTGAGTAACAGTACAAGATAGTTGTACAGGTCTTTCAAATAGAGAGGAAGGGGTAGCAAAATACATTTTGAGGTAAATAAACATAAATAAAATGTTTTAATTAAACTACCAAGAAATGAAACCATTTGTTCATTATGACTTTTTAAAAATCCATTGGAAAGGATAAGGCCTAGTGGTCTAGAGCACATAAGGTAAACACTGAAGTAGGGTAGAGGAATGGTAGACAGAGCTTGGTGAAAAACACAAGCACACACATACACACCTAACACCAATGACATGAGAACACACATAACCAAGCCTTTGAAGTGGTCTAAACTTGTTTACAGGGGCAATGAACTAAAAGCTTATGTACCCCCAAAATAGATCTATACTGAAATCCTAACATATGGGAATTTGGAGATGGGTCTTTGGGAGTTGAGTAGGTGATTGGAATGGAGTACTCATACACTGGATTGGTGCCTTATAAATAGGACACCCCAGAGAGCAGCATCAGTCTTTCTGCCATATGAGGACACAGCAAGAAGTGGGTCCTCCAGGAATCTTGAAGCCACACTCACCAGACACCAAATCTATACCGTGCCCTTGAACTCCCACTTGTCTTTCAGCCTCCAGAATTCTGAGAAATAAATGTTGTTAAGCCCCCCCACCTATGGTATTTTTGTTACAGCAGCATACATGGACTGAGAAAATAGCTCAGTCACCCATGCACAGGTTATTCAAGCTTACTCCACCTAGGAACAAAACAAAACAAAAACTTTAAGTTGATTATAAAGAAATGACCAAAGAAATACACTTCTAGGGACTCAAGAAAGGTGCATTTTTTTCTTTTGTATAGGTATATGATTGCCTGAACAAAAGGTGTGCATGGTTCTCTAGAGTGAAAATGAACCTATGTGAGTGAAAAGTAATGTAGACATTTTCCCTTTCTGCTTTCTGTCAGTCATTTATATAATGTGGCTGCTAAGTATGTACTTCTTCCTTCCCCTTCCTCCTTGAACGAGTAATGTATTTGTGGAAAACAAGAAAGCCTTCTTACATATCAGATCTTAAGCAAATATTAGACAACACCTAAAATCAATGGCCAGGAGCAACGGAACACTGCCTTGGAGGCCACACATGACCTCACACCCTCACCTGTCATACATGGCTGTGAGAAGGCTCAGGGTGAGTTCCGACGCTCTGGGATGCACCTGTCCTGGCTTTTCCGCCCTGGCTTGCATGAATAGCTCTTGGAGCACCTGGGAAAGCTGCTGTGCTGAGAGGCAGGCTGCTCTTGCTTCCCAGAGACTCTGATCAAGCAGGAAGTGCTGGATGAGAGAACTGTCAATCAAGTCCACTGTGGGGAACAGATGAAGATTGTGTCTTATTTTACATGGGGACAAAAGGCTTCCAATCAAGCAAATGTCATCTAATGCTTAATGAAGTCTGTGACTTGATGACACAAGGAAGGAGACATGGGCACCATTTGGACACAATCTCATGTGTGACTCAGACATTACTGTTCATTTTGACTTTGAAAAAGTGTTATCTGTTGATAAAGCACATTTGAAACTTTATTCCCACTATAGTTGTAGATTGTTGCTTTATGAAATGAAGTGGAAAGGGAAAGAAGTGAGATACTTGACAAATAGTCTTCCAATGAAGTTAGATCATGGTGATACAAAGTTGGAGGAAATACTTTTGTACTCTTTAAGTGGATTGAGCAAATTTACCTTTCATGTTCAAGTACAGTTTTTCTTCTCTGCAGGAAAACAGTCTGTTAAAATGTAATGGTCTTGGTTAAAAACCCTAGTAATCTTTATAAAAGAGAAGTTACTGAATCATCAGACTTCAGACTCCATCCTCGCCTCAATAATATTTCTTTTTTGATCTTGTTTCCATCAGTATTATGTCTAGGAAAAGCACTTAAGATAACCAAATTTGTTTACAAAAAATATGGTTTATTTCTAATATATTTGTGTTTACTACCTCTTAAAATTTTTACAAGGCAGTGAATATAAGAAAGAATGAAATAGAACTAACGCTATGGTTTCTTGCAGACAGACGATGGCAGACAAAATTAATAAACACCCACTTGTTCCATCTGAAAGATGGGGATGTCAGTGGCATTGAGAGCTGCTGGCGTGTAAAAGGCTTCCGCCAGTGAAATGATAAAACCCTGCACTTTTCTCCACTTCGTAAATCAACCTCACAGATAAGAAATCTGGCAAGTATAATAAAAATTTTTATTTGTTCTTTGATACTGCTTTTCAAGGGAGATTCTAAAGAAGTGAGCAGTAGGTTTTGGGATATGACTTTAATAAAAACCTGGCTGCAGGTGGTGGAGGCTGAAAACTGTTTTATCGTTAATCAATCGCAAAACCTATCACCTCACTGTGGCAGGCTGTTTGCGGACGTTCTTGTCTTCTGCTGAGAGTTCTGTATTACAGCAAAACAGATAATGGTGGTGTCCATTAATCTCACCACAAGATTTATGCAGTGATGCTCCCCATTTCCTGCAGCCCAGAGCTCACGTTATGCTTTAGTTCAGTGTTTGAAAGGGTTTTTTTTGTTTGTTTTCAAATTTTTGTTTGGACATCTATTCTAGGTAGAGCTTTACAACTCCTGACTTTGCATATTGCTACTATTTCCCACAAGGGTTATTTATAATTACAGTTCTGACGCCAGGCATAATAAAAAGTTCAAAAAGGTATTTCCTTAGATTTGTGTATGCCCAAGCATCGATGATGAAGGCTTATATAGATATTGGCTGTTAAGTTTCTTTCATGGAAGAAATTCTCCAGGAAAATAGCATAATTGGGGGTAAATTTTGAGTGAGCATATTCTGCCTTTTGCTGAACTTTGGAATAATACATAACAGATATAAGTAAGTTTATTTGTATCAGTCACTAAAAATGAAAACGTCATTTTACAGCCAAGAATTCCTTCCTTAAAGGAAACTTACTGAGAAGCAGAATAAGAAAAACATAAAGATCTCTTGAGTATTGTTAAACCTCCTTTTCCCACTTGCTAACCCTCTCCTGCACTACTTCACCCTCATGCACAATTTGAAAGCCACTGGTCATTGACTGATTTGGCAGACAACAAAATATTGAAAAAATTCAGCTTTCATGAGAAATGTCATATATAATACAACTTCTTTTAGGTCTAATATGACAAATGTCATAAATCATTTCACATGAAAAACTTTGTAAAAATGCAATGAACAGGTTATCAGAGGTCAATAACTTTAGGTATGCCAAATACCTGTTGTGGTTTACAGCTAAGACTAATTAATTTAATTTTAGAGAATTTGTACAGGAAAAGCTTTTTTTAAAATGTATTTTAGCTTATTTTGTCTAGGTAATAGTCTAGGAAAAGAAAACCATAGACATCAATAAGATATTAATTTAATGCAAAGAAGCATTTCTTAGGAATTCTTGAGATAGTTTTAAAATTTATGGCCCATGGATTATTCATTTGAATTTACTATTTTGTATGTTTACGTAGAGATAAGAGGTATAACTTGATAATGTAGATTTTATGTGGTAGAAAGAATACATTTTATACTTAGATCTGCAAGTACAGATGGTAAACTAACTAATTTTTATAATTTTATTTTCTGTTAATATATGTCCTGAGAAGGAAACCAATTTTTTTTTTTTTGAGAAACCAAGTAGGAAAAGAAATTAAAATTGTCATCCACAACGATTATCTATTATTAGTCAGGGACCCTACATGTGGATCCTCCCCACTCCCCCATCTCTGTAACATGGGGTAAGCACACACAGGTCCAGTCTTCTGAGGTCTGGCATGAGGGAGCTCTTATCTTCTCCATGAATTTTACATCAGCTTTACATCAATGTTATGGTTGGATTATTTCAAGAGTTTCAAGAGAGTGGTACTTACATTGACACAGAGATTGCACTGATCGTAATTTGAAGGCTGTTCTGTAAATGGAATTCTCAATACTATTAAGAGCATCTGTAAAGAAAACATGAAATATGGATAGGCCAACTCATTAGGTAAAACCTACATTTGAAAGACTACAAACCACAGAGGACGCTTCAAAAAGGAAAAACAGGTATCAAAGATACACGACCATATGTTGAGTTAGTTTTGCAGGTAAATTCCTTTAAATCTTCAAGGAACATTTTTCAAAATTTGAAAAATGCAGAATACTTCCAAATTTATTTCAGGAAGCTAGTATAACTCAACACCAAAATTTGATAATGTTGTATTGAAAGTGTTACTCTTACTGACAGAAAAGCAGTTAAATTCTGAGTGGAGACTTTGAGAAAACTGGAATGACTGGCCAAGGAAAAGCCTTCTCATTCTTCCTGTTGGGCTTCCCTCTCTCTCTAGTCTTTACTGAGCAGGCCCTAAAAACACGAAGCAAAGAACTATTCAGTCGATGTCATTGATTCAAATATGTGGCAGAGTAACTTATTGCATTAGTAATGTCTTTCTTATTCATGCAACACTGGGAGAATGTGAAAAATGAAAAAGCTATGTTTCCATGTCCATTTCTATGTGTTCCAAGGTCTAAGCTCTTTATACTGCTTTGGGAGGTTTAACCCCTTCTTGTGTTCAAGGGGTTACCTTGAAGTCAAGTCCCAGTCAGGCCTTGGTATGAAAAGTCCATTGAAAAATTATGCTCCTCACTCCCTCCTCCCGCCCCCATGGGAATGGGAGAATTGCAATCAATGCTAGTTGAATTTCATGGACAAAGGGTAGAGGGAGGTTGTTTTTCAAAGCAAAATAGGCACAATGGCTGACAGCGGGAAAGGTGAATGGATTGCTGGTGGGATAGAAGAACAGGTTCCCTCTGAGAGGTGCTTTGTTATACCATTTCCCACCTGGATTGCCCATTTCCCAAGCCTCAGCATCTTCCCAAGCCTCTGCCATTTTCAAAGGCAAGAGACACTGCCTTTGAATTCAGTGTTGAAGTCAGTGTTATTTTAGTCATTGTTTTTCTCCTGAAGCAGGAGAGAGGATGCCGCCTAAACAGGGAGTTGGGAGAGGTTTTACTGAGGCTGGGATTTGGGGGTCATGTGCAGGGCTGCCCTTACTGACAGTTGCTTGAGAGGAGGGAATGGCTGTGTGGTGTGATCACGGAGACGAGCTACTAGGCTTGGCAAGGATATCTGTGTCCTGTCTTGACATGTGGTCCCATGTCATCAAGGAGACCCCAAAGCCAAAGACAGACAGCATAGCAAGGGTGACCATTGTGGGACTTCAGATCAGATGTTCAGGATCAAAACCTTAGACGTTTCTGTCTGTCTCCTTCCCAAACTTAAGTCAGTCTAAATTTCACACCAATGCAATAACCTGATTCGGGCTTAGAAAATAATGCCCCTTGGGCCTCCCTGGTGGCGCAGCGGTTGAGCGCTGCACTGTGGAGCTGTCGGCAGCGCGCTATGCGGATTGGACGCCCAGCCGGGGAGATTCCCACATGGCGTGGCAGACCTCTCCTGCCTCACCCGCTGCTCCCCTCAGCAGTGTATTTCTGATCTGCCTGTTCTGCGCCCCACTCTGTCTGTGGTGAACCCTCTTGCCGCCCACGCCTCTGGCCTGTACCCCAGCTTGTATAAATAAATCTTAAAAAATAAATAAAAATAATGCCCCTTGCCTTTGAGTGTGCGGGGCAAAGTGCTAGCTACTATTGAATGTAAAGGACTGAGCTACTGAGGGGGTGACACGCTGACCCCCGGTCAGACCTACCCTGGAGGAGTTAGAGCGCCACAGGCCCTCCCTGACCCCATATTGATTCAATGATCGGACTATGATCACAAGCTAAAACACTACTTCAAGTGAAGTTGGGCCGTGCCTGAAAATGTCATTAAAGAAGAGATCCTGTTTGAGAATCTCTCATAGCTCTTTTTTTTTTGGGAACAAGTGCCACCATACCAAGAATTTACAATTTGCTTTAAGTCTTTCGGTACTTGATATTTCCTTCTGTTTTAATGATGCTTCATTTTAAGACCAGAATCCAATGTTTGTGTACGGGAGGTCACCACTCTGCTCTATCTGGAGGAAGAAGACACATTCAGAGTAGGCATAATGAGCCGGGAAAACAGGACAAACACCGCCCCCACACCAAGAATGAGCGTGACCCTTACAGATGAACACCAAGGAGGAACATGACCACTTACTGATAAGACTCCTGGCCAGAAATCACTGATAAGACCCCTGCCTGTAAGTGACCCCCCCACACTGAGGTCATCCTTCTCTGAAACCCACCAAAAGATATGCGGAAGCTACTCTGTATAAAAACTCCCTGCTACCTTTTTTCCGGGCCCAGTTCTTTAGAGGTGAACCTCTCCTGGGCCCACCTGTTTCTCCTGGGCCCACTGGCGTAATAAACTTCCTGTGCTCACTGTGTCTTGAGTGCTGCTTGGTCTTCCCATGTCAACTTCTGCAACAATAGTAGTGTGGAAATAATTTGCAAAAGTATAATGCCCAACAATTTTTTTTCCTCTGGAAAGTGGCCAGTTTTTGTACCCTGGTTCGCCTCAGATGCACCAAATGAATACAGAGAATCAGCAAATTAGGGGCTCTGCAGGTTCCCAGATGCTATTCTTGGTGGAAGAGTGATTCTGTAGCTACTCTACCATCTGGCCCATCGCACTCCTGTCAAATTATGTTTTGCAGCGTCATCTGATGAAGTTATACAGCATAACAGGGCAAGCTGTGAGAGAGTACAATGTGGGAAATGAATGAGCATGCCAGGTGATCACCTCCAGCTCTGCTTCCCCCAGGCTGCGCCTGTTCCTCTTTTTACCCCTGCTGGTAGGAGAAAACTCAAGAAAGGGAGAAACTGCTGCTGAATGTATCAGGCCCAAAGCAAGAACATAATAATCTTAGGTGCTTAAAGAAAACAAAACAAGTGACGTATGACCTTGTTCAGGAAAGCAATCTGATAGGGAAACTTCTCTTGCTTCAAATAATTGTTATTTTTTCTTAGCCAAATCAATATGTGACATTTTCTATGGACACTAAGATGAAGGTAATAAAATCTTTCAGCAATCCGTTATCTAGTTTAATAATGCAGAAATGGGTATGTTAGGGGACTTATCCTCAAACTGTGGTCTCAAGTGAGAAGCGTCCAGATCACTTAGGAACTTATGAGAAATGCCTGTTCTCAGACCAAAAATGCATGTTCTCAGACCCCACCCTAGACTACTGAGTCACAGACTCCGGAGGTGAAGCCCAGCAATCAAACAGTCTCCAGGGATTCTCATTCTGATGTACCCAAAATTGAAGAAATGCTGCTTCGGGGAGAGAAAAGTGAGCTTTGAATGAATTAGCTACTGCTTTTTGTTAAGCTTATTGACATAAGGGCCCAAATCTGGGAAACCCAAAGATAATTTGAATCATTCATAATGTTATAGGCAAATAGCTTGAGATGTTGCAGGATTTTATATAAAACAAGCAACGTTAATAATCTGAATTTTAGCTAAGGGAATAAGGCTGTAACAAGATCCAGCAATTGAAATATCACAGGCCAATCCTGGGAACCACATTGGTGCTGAGAGAAAAGGGAATTGGTTTCCCCATAACCATTTATCAAATATTCATATAGTGACAGCTGTGAGACTTTCTCTGATTTTGGGCCTACATAGTACAGTGAACTTAACCCTGACATTAAAATAGCTATAATGATATTTTAATAGTAAACTATGAAGATCTTTAAAAATAAGCTAAGCCACTTTTGGGGGTTGTGTGTTTAAATAGCAATTTAAAATGCAATCACATTGAGACCAAGTCTTTTAAAAATTATTTTTAGTGTTTTGGAGTCACCAGACCAAATATTCTTTAATAAATTATGAGTTTTTCTTGAGAAAAGACTTTTCAATCACACAATAGTTTTTTTTATAGTCAGGATTTTACCAAATGTCTACTTTTCTGCAACTCAGAAGTCTGAGAATATAACATCTGTGCTTAATTTTTTTGTTTACAAATTCTGTTCAGAATCTTGGCAATAATACTCACCTTGTCTGTCTGGGTCCATTTTGCAAACTCCTCAAATGGCAAGTGAATCCCTGTAACTGGAAATGAACCATATTTTCAGCAGAAGATCTGGCAGTGTTGGGGGAACAAAATAATAAGTAAACAGTCATTCTACCTGTGGAACAAGGAATGTGAAGTGTTCAGAGAGAAGGTGAAATCTCGTGGGAGGATAGAAAAAGGAAAAGAGTAGTGTCTTCTAATACTGTTCCACACTTGTAGGAATTTAAAGCTGTATCATGGAAACTGAGAACAACTCATTAGACCATTAATACCATTAATACTTCACGCCTTTGTACCATTATAAGTTTAAGAATGGACTGGATTCTCACCTCAAGAAAATGTAAATTTACTGAAATTTTAAAGGATAAAATTTGAAGTTTTCAGTGTTTATATTTTTATCATTATGCTAAGCAACGTTATATATGAAATTTCTGATAACTACTATCCGTTTGAATATCTCCTCTCTCCCCCCTCACACACATTAATTTCAGTTAATATTTAATTTTTAAAAGTAATCAGCTACTTGTTTTATGTTGTAATTATTATTCAAACCCTCTTTGTTTTTATGTGCATATATTTCCGTATATATAGCCTTTCGACACACATGCTCAATAAAAAGAATGGATTAGACTATAAGAAAACCTTACACATTTTTTTCAGAAAGACTTTTTTTAATGTTTATTATTATTTTATCTTTTACATTATAGTGTATTCCCCGCGGGTTACCCACTACCGATTCACCCGTGACCCATCACCATAGTCCCTTGTGCTCCTCTCCCCCATTTTGAACCCTTATCCTCCTCCTCCCTCACTGAATATCTCTCTCTTATTTGGTTTCTCTAGATTCCTTTAGTAAGTGACACCATTCAATATTTTTCAGAAAGACATTTCTTAACATGAGCAGTTGAAAATTGCTTTGAAAAAGTTATAAAATAATTAAATTTAAATTACTTATCACATTATTAATTAATTATCACAGATGATAATATTTCACAAAGAAACTAAAGTGAAAACTGATTACACAAGTTCTTTAAAAATATTGTGATAATGATGATAATCCCAGACTCATTAAAAACTAGGAAGTTTTCAACAATATTCAAAGTAAGATTTGTTTTGTACAAGGAAAATCAGGTCAGAACTCTTCTTGGTGTATAAATGCTCCCTTGAGCTCTTCCTGAAGCTCCTGGGGGCACTTTAGAAGAGTGCAGACCCCCTCCTACCCCTCCACACAACCCCCCTTCTTTTCCCCCAGGCTGCACTAGCAGTGCAGCTGGAGAGACAATCCACCCCAGGTCCTTACCTTTCTTAGTTTCCTTGGAGAAGCAGTTCCGTCAAATACTCTGTACAAGTTACTTAGCAGTTTTGGGAGAGGGAAACATTAAGTAAGAGCACCTCCAGATGTCCCCTCCTGTGGACATGCGAGGTCTTGTTCTGACTGCCCAGCAATAATATGCAAAGCAGTGATATTTGAGCCTCCACTGGTTTTAAGGGCTCTCAGAAGTGTATTCATTAATAATAAAGATCTTGAATAATTTAAGGCCTCTCTTACATCTCTATTTCAAAGGGCTAGTTCCATATTAATTTCGTGTTTAGAAAGGCAAGCAAACTCTCTTCTGGGTGATGTGGGCAGTGGGGTCACCAGAGGGGTTAGGAAGCAGTAGAGAGGCTCCACATCCCAGGTAACAGCCACCTTGCTAACCATCCCAGGTAAGAGTGACCTAGGAATGGAATCAAATTCATTGGATTAATTTTTTTTAACATATATGACTACACATTTTTAAAAGGGCATCAACTATAATAGAAGTCTTCAAAAATACAACAATAATATGCTATGAATGTACATTTCTTCTTAAGTTTTATTATGATATGAAAACATCTTTATTTTTTAAGAGTTCTAGGTGATGTGATGGTGGGTTATTTCCGGGGACTATACCTGAGGAGAAATCAAATACTATACAAAAATGAACAACAATGTAGAAAATGACAAAAATCAATAAAAGCAAAAAGAAAACACCAAAAAACAAATTAAAATACCAACAAAACAGAGCTTCCATAACAGAACAATAAGGATTTCCAGCAAATTTCTCAAAAGTAAACTATTTTTATGGCAAAACCACAAACAAAAAACCTATTCTAGTTCTAAGAGGATTTAAAAAAAAACAAGAAAGAAAATGACACATAAGACAAATGCATTAGAACTTGGGCACTAATGTCTTTGGGGCTGCTGAGGAGATAGTCAATTTTAAAGTGTCTTTCAAAAGGATTAGAAACCCAAGCACAAGCCTCTTACTCCTTGAGCTGTACCTGGAGAGCCAGAATGTCTGGGGACCATGGTCCAGCTGAAGCACTGAAGAGAATTATGATAAGTGGTCACTAATCCATTCCAGAATGTCCTACAATAAAAATCAGTTTTGAAAAAAGTATGATATCCAAAGCTATCAAATTTATTCTTCTTTTTGAAAATTATTATCATCACACTATTGGCTCCTTAAAAACTGAAACTTGATATTAGAAAAAATGAAAATTGATTAGCAAAGGGGCAAGAATGGGATCAAGTGGGGAGGAAAACAATCTATCATTTGCTTTTCTCAATAGAAATTATATTGATTTTCTGGGAACTGATAAGACCATGTAGGAAGAAAATAAGTCTATCTCACATGAAATCTGCATCCGAGTGCAGTAGGATCAAAGTTGAAATCATATTTAGAGGTTTTATACCCCATTATATCTTCATCAAGACATGCCATAGTATCTGAGTATTGGCCATAGAGAGAGGTCTGAACACATTCCTGGATGCAGCACGTTGAGATCTGAGCAGAGCTCTGGCGCTGATTAATTACATGGACCAAGAATCTTAGTTTCCTCCCCTCCCCCCCCAGCCTGAAGTTCCAGTCAAAGGACATAATTAAATAGACAAATGTTTAAGTACATAAGAGTGAGCTAGGGCACATTGGAAAGTAATTTAAGCAAATGGGCAATTGATAGACCTGTGCTCTCAGCCTGGGTGGTTTTGGAAAGACTAAGATAAAAGATCTGAGGACTGTTTTGGTTTCACTTACTTGTGTTAACTGGAAATTTTTAGTTACTGTTGTACCTCTTGATTCAAGCTCAGACAGACTTAGTCACATAAAACGTTCTTTTCTCACCTAGAATGTTTTGGGCTATAAATCAAAACCGGTTATCACAATTTTACAATATCAGAGATAACCAATGAGTTATATTGCTAATATGGCAGTTGTTTCCATAGCTGTGATGGGGAATTGACAGTCTTTACCTTCTGAAACAGCAGCCCACCGTGGGGAAGCAGGTGGGAAGACGGCTCAATCTTCCTACACAATCACAACCTTCAGGCATGAAGCTCCTAAAACCCTTGGACTTTTTTTTTTTTTGAAAGATACAGATGTCTTTTGTTATGTTAATACTGTGCCCTTTGGAAGCACAGAGACTGGAGACTGGTTGCCAGGGTAACCAAGCCTATGATAAGAAGGTTGGGACTTTCAGTCCCACTTCCAGACCTCTGGTGAAAAGAGGGGAGTGGAGGGTGAATCAATCACCAGGGTTTGTGCAATGAAGCTTCCTTAAAACTCCCAAAGAACAAGGCTCAAAGGGTTTCCAGGTTGGTGAATATGGGGAACTGGGGGGCTGGGGGGGCGGTGCCTGAAAGTCCAAGAAAGTTCCTTCCCTACCGCATACCTTGCCCTATATATCTCCTTCTGGCCATTTCTGAGTTAAATCCTTTCGAAAAGTAATCTGGTAATCTAGTAAGTAAAATGTTTCTCTCTGTGACCAACTTTAGTAAATTAACTGAACACAGGAGGGGGTAGTTGGAATTTTTTATCTATAGGGGGTCAACCACAAGTACTTGATGTATAGTTGACTCTGAAGTGGGATAAATGGAGCAGTCTTGTGCAACTGAATCCTTAGCCTGTGGGATCTGGCATGATTGCTAGATAAATAGTATCAGATTTGAGTCTCAGGATACCCAACTGGTTTTGGATAATTGCTTTGTCTTGGGGAAAAAAATCCATACATTGGAATTAGGTGACAAATTATACCCTACCTCCTCAGAGCTTCTCACTACATGATCCATGAAATGTATTGAATAAGTTAGGAGAGACTGATTAGCATTGTGTAGAGTTTTAACCCCGGAATCTCCATAACTAGGGGAGGTTCCAGGTCCCGCCCACATAATGAGGGGTGGAACTGAGTGGCCAAGTGAAGATATAGAGGGCTTGGAGGAGTTACACGAGGGCGATCAGGGAGCAGAGAGACATGTGAAAGAGGGCACACTTGCTTCTCAACTTTGTCCTTGCACCAGGGATGTGGAGGACACACATGGAGGTGAGACATGTAGAGATACTTGGTAGAGATGAGGGTGAAAGACATGTGGGGAGGCTGACAATGGCTTCTATTATCTTGATTTGTACTCTGATTTTACTCCTTTTGTGTCAGACTTGCCTGACCCCACCCATAGAAAAAGGCATTTAACCAAGAGCAGATGGATAACAGAGTGTTTCATTGGGAAACTATTTCTGTTGTCTTCTTCCCTGTCTGTGCACAGTCATTCTTTATGTGGTGGATGGCAGAATCCCTTTAGAACATGCAAGTTTGGGGGTTCTAGGGTACCCCTCAGTCTATCCACTAAGACCGAGAATGCACTACCCATGATCTCAACCAGCCTTCATTGTATATGTATACTTTGATGGGGAAAGGTAAGTTGGAGTCAGAGGCTATCAGATATCCAAAGTCTAAGTACTTGTTCTGATTTTAAGTCTTATGTTTATAACCTATATCTCCATGTAGCTTGCACAGGAAGTGAATATATTTTTATGGCTGTGGACATCTGGTCCCCTTGGCAGTTCTCTTTTAAAGCTAAGATAACTTAGCATCCTTGTTCTATTGTTAGTCTTATTGGCTTGCTTGTGTGAGAACCAGAAATGGTTCCTGCAAATTACGTCTAATCCTGCAAAGATGAACGATAGGCTTTGGTGAGAATTCTACCATGGTAATAGCAACATAGTGAGCAAGCTTTGACTACATGGAAGACTTACTGGTTTTTCTTTTCTCTTGTACTTCAAAAATAATGAGTTTTGCCAAAATTTAGAAGAGAGTGATAAACACTTGGTGATCACAATTGTGGGTTGGGCATTGTTCTGGGGTATGGAAAACATCACAGAACTGGTAAAGATCCCTGTCATTCCAGTGTGGGAGACAGATAACTTAATCAGTACAATGTAAGAACAAACAGTAATAATGTCAGGTTATTGTAAGTAGGGGATAAAATAAAAAGGAAAACAGGACAAGGGAGTTTGAGATTGCTGAGAGAGCAGATCACATTATTAAATACCATAGTCCATGTGGGTTTCATTAGGAAGGTGAAATTTGAGCAAAGACTTGAGGTGAAGGTATTGGCCAAGTAACAGAGAAAGAGTTTCCCAGGTAGAAACTGTGAGTGGGAGTGGGCCTGGCAGATGTAACATACAGCCAGGATACCGCTGTGGCCAGAGCAGAGTGGGGTTAGCTTTTCAGGGAGACGCAAGGGAAATCAGAGAGATGAAAAGGTGGCAGTAGTAAGATTATACGGGGCCCTTTTGGCCATTGAAGGACTTTGACTTTTACTCTGAAGTAAATCAAGATTAAATGGTGTAGATGGACTTCTGCAAATCCAGAAGAATATCTTGAAGGTAGAGTCAACAAGATTTCCAAAGAGACTGGGTTCAGAATGTGAGAGAAAAAGAAGTCAAAGGTGACTGTAGCAACAGGAAGAGCATGGAGCAGGTTTTCTATGGAGCTGGGCAGACGGGTAAAGGAGGTCTCCTGGAGCCCTTGGTGGCTTTTTAGGCTTTTAATGACCTTTTATAGTGAGGTACAGGTACAGGGCGAGTTGGGAGGTGGGGGGCCAGGAGGCTGGCAGACCTCCCAGCTCCCAGTAAATCTTCACTCTCTGGGTTCTCTGGTGTTCTCTTGGGGCCTCCCCCCTGCACCCCAGATGGTCCACTGCCGCCATGCTTTGCTCTCTGCTGCTGCCCTTATAAGCCCAGTCTCTGGCTCAGGTGCGCCCACTTACTCACGCCACAGCCTACTTCAGGTGCCCGAGATCAGGCATGCGTGTAGGCTCGCAGGAGTCTATCATTACTGATAATGACGGTAGGGTGGACAATCCTGATCATTCTTTCGTTTACCCTATAGTGACTCCAACAGTTTTGGCTTGAGTAAATAGAAAGATGAAGTGTCCCTTTACTGAGATTCTGTGGGAGGAGCAGGTTTGGGTGCGAGATATAATTAAGAGAGGTTTGAGACTTAATTTGTCTGTTAGCCACTTAACTAGAAATCTCCAGGAGGATGAATGCGTCTGAGGCTTGGCAGATATGGCTGCCTGGAAATCTAAAGTCTCCTCCAAGTAGGTGGTCTATAAAGCCACAAGGCCCGATGGAACCATTGATAGGTGAGTGACGTAAGAGACACTGGCCAAAGATGGATCCTCGGGGCACTCAAACCTGATGAGGGGAGAGAAGGAAACAGCAAAGGATACTGAAGAGTAGTGGGCTACTTCGTGGGGATGAAGTGGGAAGAAAACAGGAGAGTACTATGCTGTGGAAGCAAGTGAAGAAAGGGTGTGAGCAAAGGAAATGATCAGCCACGTCAGGTAGTGCTGACAGGTCAGGTGCACCTGAGAATCAAGCTCTCACTGCGGCCATTTCCAAACATTGAGTAATTTGAGGGGGGAGGGGACATGGATGAAAACTTGATTGGAGAGCATTATTTGACTGTGACTTGTTCTTTGATAAAACCACTTTTCCAGAATTGGGTGGTGTCCCCTATAAGAAGGCGGAAGACTGTGTGCACTCTGCAAAACACCTGCATAGGGTCCCCGTGCACTGAAAATATTTTTTGTACCAATGAAATGAGAAAGTTGTCATTAGATGTCTGTGTGGGCTCATAGTTTCTGCCGAGAGAAGTTACTGTGTGGGGCAGAGCACCTGCTTGCCCTGGGAAGGGCTTCCAGAGGTGCTTTCAGTAGCTCTGCTGTCAGCTGGGTGACCCGTGTTCTCTGCAGAATGAGGAAGCTTTCACTCTGGGCCTGAACCATTTTAGAGTGAAAAAGGTGCACATTAAGCCCGGCAAAAGAGGAAGTGAAGATTGTATATGACATTATTTCCCACTTGCACCTGGTAGAGAGCAGCAGGTGGGAAGGCTCTTTAACTTACTTCTTCCTGTTGGAATTCCGCAATTTCCATCTCACTGAAATAATCACTTGGCCAAGAGAGGTAAGTTACCCCACTGTGTCACCCTAAAGAGGCTTCAGTGAGATAAGGTTTGAGGACACTCTAGGCAGGGCAAATAGCAGGCACATCCTAAAACAATTTACTGGTAAGTTTGGAGAGGAACCCAGAAAGTGGAATTCAGATTAAAGTATCTGGGTTGTAGGTGTGGCTAAAGGGAATTTGGAAGCTGGCTCACTGAGGAAGTGACTGTCGAGGTGGAGGACAGTGGTTGTCAAAGCAGGTGGCCCCCAGATCAGCAGGATCTGCACCATCTGAAAGCTTGTTAAGAATGTAAATTCCGGGTCTCCCCCGAGCTGCGCTGCGGAGCTGTCTGCAGCGGGCGGGCGATGTGAAGGTTCCCACTTGGCGCGGAAGACGTTACCTGCCTCACCCGCTGCTCCCTTAAGCAGTGTGTTTCCCTCGATCTGCCTGTTCTGCTCCTCACTGTGTCCCTCTCACCGTCTCTGGTGAACCCGCTCGCAGCCCCACACCTCTGGTCTGTACCCCAGCTTGTATGCATAAATAAATAAATCTTAAAAAAAAAAAAGGAATGTAAGTTTTCAGACCCTCCCACCTAAGACCTATTGAATCAGACGCCTTGGAGATGGAGCCCAGCAGTTTTTTTTTTTTAACATATGACTCTGATTCATGACTATGAATTGTGAAAATCACTGGTCTGGGACTGAACTGGGCTGATAGCCTTTACTAACTGGAGTTGGGGGAAATAATAAAAATAGAGATCAATAAGGGTTTTGAGCTTGGTGAGGAGAAGTCAATTGTTTAAATTATCTAAATATATTACTTACTCATTCCCCTAAAACAAATAACAAGAATTTGAAAGATAATTTATTATCAAGTTATATGACTCCCGGCCATTAGTAAACAGTTGAGCCTTGAACAATGTGGGGCTCGGGGTACCAAACCTGGAGGAGTTAAAAATTTTCATACAACTTGATTTCCCCCAAAGTTAACTTCTAGTAGCATGCTCTTGACTAGAAGCCTTATAAACAACATAACAGTTGATTAAGACATATTTTATATGTTTTACATACTCTACCCTCTTAATAAAGTAAGCTAGAGAAAAGAAAATGTTAAGTCATGCAGGAAAATGCACTTACAGTACTATTTTATGTTTATCCATGTCAAAAGTTTACATGTGTTGTCAGGAGTCAGCTGGACAGTCATTTAAGTAGTCATTGGCTGTGAGTAACAAAAACTAGCTAATAGGGGCTTAGCTCTAAAGTCACTTTGTTATTTTGCAGAAACTCTGAAGTTGATCCAGGGCTGGTTCAGAGCCTCTTTAGGGTCACTGAAGTTTCAAACCCAGGTGCCAGGCTTTTTCTATCTTTCTACACTGTGACCCTTCTAGTGGCACTCTAGTTCGTGACATCTCTCCTCATGGCCACAAAATGGTTGCCAAAGTTACATGCATCGCATCCTTGTAGAACAGAATTTTAACTTGGAAGTAGATGGAAGCTGAAGTATTTTTTCTCTCTCCCTCTTTTGTTGAGGTAACATTGATATATCATTGTTTGTGTTTTAGAAGTATAGGATCTCCCCCTTCAGGTGTTGTTACCACACCACACCCATAGTCCACCACCATAGTCCATCGTGCTCCCTCCTCACTTTGCTCTTGTCCCTCTAGCTCCCCTCAGGTAACCTTAATTCTCTAGTCAATTTTCTAGGGTTTGGCTTTCACTGACACTTTGTTTGTTTTCTCTACATTCCACATATAAGTGACACCATCTGATATTTAGCTTTCTACTTCAATTTATTTAGCATAATCCCCTCCAGCTATATCCATGTTGCCACAATGGCAAGAGTATCTTTTTTGAAAGCTGAGTAAATGTTATTTCACTGTGTATATACCATGTTGTCCTGATCCACTCATCTGTTCGGGCACTTAGGTTTGCTATTGCAAGTAGTGCTGCAGTGAGCATTGGAGTATATGTTTCCCTTTGAATTAATTAGTGTTTTTGTATTCTATGGGAGTGGAATTGCTAGATTATATGGCAGGCCCACTTTTAATCTTTTGAGAGACTTCCATACTGTTTTCTATAGGGGCTGGACCTGTCTACATTGCCACCAATGTAAAACTGGGTCACATTCTTGCTCATAGACCAAACACTGAGTTATTTCAGAATAACTCAGGACTAGATTAGCTCTATCAAGATTCATGCCCTAGGATGGCATTGCCCATCCCAATGAAATCAGAATTCTGTGAATCAAGAGAATGGGGACAGGGCTGTGGGGAGGGCAACTATCAGTGCCTGCTACAGTTATAAGGATACATGCACTTACCCCCTCTGCTAGTGACCAATAAGGTAATTAGTTGGTTCACATAATGCCTTTCTCTGAGTGATATTCTAAATATTCTATTGAATATTCCTCCCTCATGTCTTCACCATGACAGTTTTAATAACACAGAGAAATTATTTTTCATAACCTCACATTAAAATTACTCCTAATGTGAAGATCAGACTTGGTCTGAGACTTGAGATTTCCCAAGTTGGTCTATTACATATAATAGGCTATTGAGAGCTAGTGCATCAGCCGGGGGGAAAAAAAAAACTTATCTGAGAAATATTTTTGAAATGACTCCACCATTATTTGTAAACACTAACACTTTTCTCCCAATGTGATTCCATATCTTAAGTTAATTTGAAGCAATCATGTGGTAGTAGGTACAGTGATTAAACTTAATTTGTTCTCTTGTCCTGTTAGTAGGCTATCCCAGAGCTTCCTGGCCACCCTGTAGTGGTTTGAACATATGACAGTTCATATTCATGCTGGAAAGTACAGCTTGCTAGGAATGGGGCTGAATGTTTTCTACATTGTTCCTAAAGAGGAGAAACTGCCCATGTCTCTTACTAGCCCTTTCTAGATATCTACCCACTAGAGAAGGAGCTGATTATGTAATTGTTCAGGAACAACATCACTAAGGGGTAGGGTCATTGCCTAGAAAGGTGCTGTGTGGTTGGGACTGTATTCCTTGTTCTAGCTCCTCCCCCTGGTTCTGGGTGGTAAGTGATTGGCATCCCTAACTGAACAGGAATGGGGCAGGGTATCTTGGTCTGAGTCACGTTTCCCAATCTAGCTCAATTTTTACCACAAAGAAGCCACGCATGTTGAGGGGCAACTCTCATGCAGCCAGCTATGTGTAAAACAACACCCAATATCCCACCCCATTATTGCTCTTGGTCATGTGTGTGCTGGTTCCCAAAGGAAGAGGCAGCGAAGTGGTAGTATGAGGGCACAAAACCTCATCACAGACATTAAGTTTTCTTCATAATAACGTCAGCTGAGGTGCTGACTTTGGAAACAAGCAAAAATTAGCCACAGTTTTGAAATTATCCATTTCATTATGATGGTGTGGAAGCATTGTAGAAACATCTGAAATTCCCCTGAATTTTCAGAAACTTACTTGCATATTAAGAGCTATTTAAAAACCACAGGGAAAGTAAAGATATCAGCAATTTTTAATACAACTCTTGGGCTTTTAAAACTTTCTAATTGGCATTTGTAAAGAGTCCTATTAGCTTCAAAATATATGAGCATATTGGTTTGACTACTACCCCTTTAATAAAATACTGTAATTTTTGTATAGACCTTGCAATTATATGGTGAAAAAATTAGGTTTTTTTTCTTTCAAAGTTCAGTTTACTGAGGCACATCTGGTGTCAAGAAACAGAAAACTATTCCATCTAAGCTAAAGAAAAAAGTGAGATTTACTATGTAAAGTAATTACAAGGAAAAATAATGCACAGTCAGGTCTTAGAAAGGTGGTGAATATGTCCTGGTCTTGAAGACCTCACAGGTAAAACTTGTGTCCTTCTCTAATTCACTACCATTACCATCTCAGATACCAACTTACTCACCCATTTTCTAGTACAAAGAGAAAATGAGAAAAAATCTGACAGGTTCTCCTTGAGTAAGATATGTCTATTCTGGTCCAGTCAGTTGAGGCCAAGATGGTAAGGACATCTGAGCACGTGTAGCTGTCTTGAAAATGTATGGCAAGGTTGCAATGACTGACATCTCTATTTTGATGTAGTTTAAAACACAGCAATTGAGGGACCTCCCTGGTGGCCTCGGGGTTAAGTGTCAGCACCATCATGTTATGGCCTCTGCAGCACAAGTTCGATCCCCGGCCAGGGAACTTCCCACATGGCACAGCAGACCTCTCCTGTCTTGCCCCTGCTCGTCTCAGCAGTGTATTTCAGTAGATCCACCTGTTCTGCTCCCCATTCTGTCCCTGGTAAGTCCTCTCACCCCCTGTACCTCTGGCCCACACCCAGTTCTTATATGCATAAATAAATCTTTAAAAAACTAAAACACATCAATTAATACCAAACTATTTATGAGAAAGTACATTCATTACATGAGTGAATATAGATAACACGAAATGATTGAATGACATCTATGTATGGGCTATCATTGCCATTCAGTAGTCAAGCATAATATTAACTAAGATGGAAGTGAATCTTTCAAGTTATTCTTTTCTAATAGAGACATACATGCACCATTCTATATTTATTACACTACCATGTGATTTTATAGTTGATATAATTCAATCTGTTATTGTTCAACAGTTTTTTCTTCGGATTCTGTGAAAAAAAAATGAAAAGATGTAATATTTTAAAAATACATTAGTAACTTAGTTTTTATTGGCCTTTCCTTTGCTCCCTTCTTCCTTCTGTTTCCTGGATCCCTCTATTCAATCTGATTCGAAGCAAAGGGTGTGCATGTATGAGAGGGATTCTACAGGGACTATCAGTAAGATATTTTCATTTGGCAAAAAGTAAACTCTGGCCTCTTTCCAGATCTTATTCTATTTCTATGTTCAGGCTCTACTGGCTCCTCTGCTTCGCAGTCTGAATTTTATTTGCAGTTATATTGTCAGTTCCATTTCCTCTCTTAGTCCTACCTCTCCTCTAAGCACTGATTCTAATTCTCCATTGGGTAGGCCATCTCCAGAGCTACATTTCTGAATGAAAGGTGCAATGGATTGTGTTCATTTTATTAGGCATTTAAATAAAATTGTATATTTGTAAAGGCTTAGGTGACTATCCTGATTGGTTAACCACAGAAATCTATGTCAGTCTTGTTTTCATAAAGTACTGGAATGACTCAGTTATAGACTTTGAAAGTCTGGACTCACAGATGTATGTGTCCATTTCCTTACTGATTCATTCTGAGGGAAGGATTAGGTTATCACTGTCATAGCCCTAGTCATAACAGTAGGAAGCCAGGTTCTAGGCGAGTAAGTGAGCAAGATGTAGTCCTTGGGGATGGGGCGGGGGTGGTGGTGAGGGAGAATTGAGAACACCTATGTCACAGGGACACTTGATCCTCTGCTGTCTAGTTCCATTTACAGATTAAGGAAAGACTAGTTAACATTTTGTCTACCACCTACTATTTAGGGGTTCTTGACTGGGTTGTTTTTAAGAGATGGTTTGAGGAATCACATCTAAAAAATCTGCTGCCATAAATAGAGAATTTAAAGAACAGAGTTTTAGTATTTCAAGCACATTGATTTTTGTAGTTATTCTCATTTTCGCCTATTTTGTTTCTTCCATTCCAAGTTTCTTTGCTTTGCTTTCTTTCAGAATTGCATGATGCTAGATCACTTTCAGACAATGTCTCAACCTATGCCAGTGGGTGTTGATGGCCCTGTAGGCAGAATGAGCAAACAGATGTCCAACCTTGACCCCAGGACATAAATCACAGGGCAACTTTTCAGTGCTTGCCAGCTTCCTTCCATACAAAGAGTTTCAGGTAAAGAAGTGATAAAAATGGAAATAGACTAATACTTTCTTAGATATATGATTTGTAGTGTATAAGCTCATTTAGAAAACATTAAAGCCTCTACATACATATTTATAAGAATACACACACACACACACACACGAACGAGAGGAGGCAAAGTTTCTAGACTTTCTGTTAAAGAGAATTTTAAACTCTGCCCTCTCAATCTCTTCCTCTTACCCACCTTTTGAGGAGGGTCCTGACACCTGCCATGTCAGCTAATTGGGGTTTTGTAAAGAAGAATTGAAAAGGAAAGGGAAAGGTGAAAAGTTGAAACATGAGGCACTGAAGCCGAAATGAGAGTATCTGAGGAGCATTTGAGGTGAGTATGACATGGAAGCAGTTTCAAAGATTTGTTAACAACCTTTAAATCCCTCCTTCAAAGTGTTTACCTAGTTCAGGAAAAGAAAAGGCATTATTTCAACATGACTTGGGTTGCAGACTGTGTCCTTCTCACCACAGCATACTCTCTAAATTGTTTATAGGTGGGTAAACTTACCAGCTGACCCAACCACCTGATAGATCTTTCTCTTCACTTTGGATTAGATCCTAGTGGAAGCTTTTCATTAAGTTCATTAAGTTTTCATTAAGAAACGAAAATTAAGTAAAACATGTTGGGTTTACAATAGATCTGTGAGATGATCTTAGTCAGTGTTTTTAAAACATTATTGACCACGGCTAACAGTAAAAATGCATTTGACATTGTGGTCTGTTAGGTCCACTTATGCATATACAATGGAACAATACATACCCTTTCTAACTGATGCTTACATAAGTGAGTGTGATTTTTATTCTCATTTTTTAGATGAGAAGACATATTTAGGTAAACTAACTCAACCAAATTACAGACCCTTTTCTTAATCTTTTCCTTTGTATTCCAGTCCAGTTCATGGGTGAAAATAATCTGACCTTATTTACCTTTTTATTGTCAAGTTTCTTCCAGTTCAAGGAAAAATGCTTACACTTAGAAGAGGGGGTAAGAACCTAAAATTTTTATTAACAACATAAATCGCTCTGATGCGAAGATTTGGGGATGCATACTCTGTGACTCGGCTTCCCGCCTCATCCTGGAAAGCGAGCAGTCACCTTCCTCTTCATTTTTATCTTTGCTCTCTCACAAGAGCCCTTATGTTTAAGTACTTCCCTTGAGTATGGCTAACACCAGTTGGCCGACTGAAGTCCCAGCACTGCCACGCGGACACCCACAGATACTCTCTGATCAAGTCTCTCAAGATGTCTCTTCTGAGGGGGACTGAGTTCACCACGCTCGTCTGGACGGTGACTGGGGCTGCTTAATTAATCTTTAGAGGGTCAGTGATAAAGCCAGATGAGTCTTCTGAGCTTGACCCCATCCATCTCGGGCTTTGTCCTGCCACCTACCAGCTCCATTGCTGAGCTCCCAATCATTCAGCCGAACAACAGATGGCTGTTATTTTTTCAGCCTTACCCATTTCTTGGGTCCCATGCTCTAGTCCAGCTAGTCCACTTGTTATCTTCTGATGACAGTATTATACTACCTCAGGCTCACACTTCTGGTCGTGCCAAATGTCTCCTTTGCCCATGTACTTCTCTCTGATGGGATGCCTTTCACAACCTTGTTTCTACCCTCCCCTCCTTTCCTCCAGTTACATGAGTAATTTCTACTCATCCTTTGAGACTCAGCTTTTTATATTCCCCAGAGTATGTCAGGGAACCCCTTATACAGGGTGTTCTGTACAAGGGACCTCTCTCATCACATCACTCACCTCTCAACAGGGAAGTTCATGCTTTGCTATTTCCCACTTGAGACAATGAGAGCTTTGAGGTAAGAAGAAGATTTGATTTATTTTTATGTCGCTGGCCCTTGGCACAGTTTCTTTTGTTAATCATGGTAAAGATATACCATGACTCTACCTTCTTTTTTTTTTTTAAGATTTATTTTATTTATTTGTGCATACAAGAACTGGGGTGTAGGCCAGAGATGGGGGAGTGAGAAGATTCACCAGAGACAATGTGGGGAGCAAAAATACACTGTTGAGGGGAGCAGGGGTGAGGCAGGAGAGGTCTGCTGTGCCATATGGGTAACTCCCTGGCCAGGGATCAAACTCATATCGCTGTGGCTGCGGATAGCTTCATAGTGCTGAGACCTAACCCCTTGCACCACCAGGGAGTCCTGACTCTACCTTCTTAACAAACTCATCTGGCTTTATCACTGACCCTCTAAAGATTAACCAAGCAGCCCCAGTCACCGTCCAGACGAGCGTGGTGAACTCAGTCTCCCTCAGAAGAGACATCTTGAGAGACTTGTACAGTGCGGCATTAAGAACATGCTTGTTTTAAGACCATATCTCTAGAACTTTTTTGTCTTGCATGAGTGAACCAGCACAATTTCTGATGAAATAAAGGCCCATTTGATTATCTTTAGCCCCCATTTAGATTTCCAGATATGATTAAATTTTCTCCTTCCTCCATAACAAGGATCTTTCCTTTCCTTGTGAGTTTCTAGATTACTTGTTATATACTTCCTTCCTTTTCCATGTGCCTTGCTCTGTTTTGTGGAGCTTTTTGCTTCATTGCATATCTCAGCGCTTAGATTTTCATATTCTCTGGGCTCCTTTCCCTAGACATGTGTGTGGCCAAGGCTTCTTTATGGTGCCCTGCGACCCTCACAGTGACCAGCACACAGAAGCCGTGCCCCAGATGTCTGGCCATTTCTCCAAAGATTTCAAGACATGTTAAATATGATCTTAGTTTTGCATATAGGACGAAGGTGATGAAAGACTTAATGCTCAATTTATGGCTCATAGATAAGCAAACCCTTTTCTTTGAAGTTGAGTGTTAGGTTTTGGAGAAAAGGAACATTATTTTTCAATGGTTTTACCTACCAATTGAGACTCTTTGATCTTCCTGGTTATCAATTGAGGTGAGTGTGGTGTTACTTTCTTCTTTTTCGTCATGAAAGTAAGTTTCTAAAAGTCAGAAATTAAGTATTAAGTTAGAAAAGATTCCACAAACCTCATATATAAAGGATGATATCAGTATGCTAGTAAGCAGAGCTCTCTATACCCTGACTGCTTTCATGCTCAGTCTTGGTCTCTGATGTTTGGGGCAAGGTGCAAAGGTAATGGAGTCAAGATCAATCATATTTACACACACACACCACACACACACACACACACACACCCCTTGACTTTGTCAATGAAAATAGTATATTAGGTCATTTTCTTTCATGAAGTTCTCTGTAAAGCAAATATTATAGGAAATTTAGGACTAACACTCAGCCAATGGTGTCAAATTTAGAATGACTGCTTTATAGCCCATTTTCTTGGAAGAAATTTGCAGCTTTAGCCTGAAAAATGCCAGATGCAACACAGAGGATCTCTAAATTCTGATATTAAAGTATAACAGTGTGATAGCCATAGAAAGGGGGGTTGCAGGTTCCCTGCACCACCCAAGGAAGTGTGAAGCAGAGCTGCAAAGAGAAGCTGAAGAAAACTAAAACAAACAAACAAACAAACAAACAAAAAAAACAAACTAAAAAGAAGGAAGGAAGAAGGAAAAAGAACTGGAGGAGACATATGGAGCAGAGAGACATGTGAAGAAGCTGTACTTGCTTCTCAGCCTTGGACTTGTACAAGGGACTTGGGGGACATGGAAGGAGACACTTGGAAGAGACATGAAAGACCCATGGGGAGGCTGACAATGACAGCCTTTATCTTGAGTTATATTTTTATTTTGCTTTTTTCCTTGCAGACTTGCCTGGCCCTTTCTGCCCCTTTCCTGTGGGTCCTCACCAGAGGACCTTCAGAATCATGGCAAGCTTTTGGGCCTCAGTACCCCTGCTTTGGGCCAACCCTGTTTGGGTGGGCATGTAACCATGAGGGAATGGGTAACTTTGTGTGTTTAATTGGAGACTTTAAAGTATATTCTCTCTCTTCTCTTCTGTCTATTGCACACTAATTGTATTGAAGTTCTTTTTATTGAATGTCTTATGCATTAGAATATAAGCTTGCTTAAAACTCTCTGCATAAATGAATTTATTTCTATATTTCTATGTTTAAGATGAGGTTTCTTTAAGGCAAAAGAAAGATGATAGCAGATCTCTGTGAATTTATGATTAGAACAAATGCCAATAAGGAAAGTAAGCTTACTGAAATACATAGTGTTTTGGGTTGAGTTGTATTCCCAAAAAGATACATCAAAAGCATAATCCCTGGTACCTGAGAATATGACCTAATTTTGAATAGGATATTAGCAGATAGAATCAAGTTACAGTGGGGTTATACTGGATTACAATAGGTCCTAAACACAAAGAAGATCAACTCTTGCCATTTGCAACACCATGGATGGAACTGGAGGGGATTATGCTAAGTGAAATAAGCCAGAAGGAGAAAGCTGAGTGACTTCACTTACTGTAGAATCTAGAAAAACAAACAAAGCAAGTGACAAAACTAAACCAAAACAAAGCCTGGAAACATGACTGGACCTAAGGCTACTTGAGGGAAAGAGTGGGAGTGTGAACAAAGTAAGGAGGGAACCCAGTGATATTTGATAAAGGGTTATGTGTGCTCTGGTAGTAAGTATGGCATGGTGATGTATATCTTAGGAGATAGGAATCTATTACATTTGATCTCAGCCGAAAGACCAGGATGTGATGAGAGGGTAGGAGCCTATTCCCCTGTATTATATACAGTGCAGTAAACCAATTACAGTAATAATAATGGTAATAAAAATTGCATTAAAAAGATGTGACTTCTTTAGCATTTACAAGTTATTTCATTTCAGAGGATACACTGAACTTGGCAGCTTATTTTGCCAATAACTTAGTTCCAAAGTGATAAAATATGGATTAGAGTTATCTATCTCAGTGATTCAGTTATAAAAAAAATCTCTTAATACTCTTTTAAGGGCATGTTTTAAAACATCACATCTAAGAGATTACCTGATTGATATGCCTGAAAATTTATCATCTCTCCAAGTGCAATGAGTTTCTCCTGTTGAAAAATTTTATAATCAGAGAATTAAATGACCATAATTACTAACTTAATTCAATTTTTAATAGAAAAACACTTCGATTCTTGATTTTTAAATAGCTGAGAAATATTTTTAACATACCAGAAACAGTATAACCAAATGAGTGTTCTGCTGATTTCTTCACACTTGTATTATCTCCTTATCATTGTTAGAAATAAGTTGCAGAGTGAACCCACAGAAAGCCAACGTGTGCCTCAGGCCAGTGGGAATCTGTTTAAGATATTACCCAAGTATCTTGTTTATCTGATATTACCTGAATTAGATCACTTGTCATTGCAGTCATTTTTTGTTCACTTATTTTAATATCTTCAAGATCGGTAAGAACCACCCAGCTTCCATTCTCAAATTTCACAGGCATAGAAAAGACGATCCCTTCAGGAATACCAAACTGACCTGTTGTGAGCAGACACAAAGCAAAGCCAAACAAAAGTGTTGAGAAAAACAACCCTTCCTGCTGAGCACTGTGGAGAAGGGTAGACACAAGTGACTTGATGGCAGTGGTGGGGAGTTCTGGGCATTCCTTCTGAGGGAGGACTGAAACCTCACTCTAGAAGCACTGATGGGGCATCTCCCCACGTTCAACAATTCTCCTGTGTTTCTCTCAGACAGAAGAACCATCGTTCTCTGTCTGCACCCCTTTGTCTCTGTTATGTTCAGATCCCCCGCCTTTGCCTTGGAAGCTAATGCTTTCTCTTCCACTCATCTGGATTCCTTTGGTCTTCTGCCCCTGGCTTTTTTTCTTGTCCCCCTAGCTAACCCAAGAGTTCGAGGCATCTGTTTAACCTGGCCTTCTGCTCTCCTTAGCTTACTATGGCAGTTACACAGCTGGAGAATGAGGACAAGAAGGGAAAGAGAGGGGACCAGAGAGCTGGCAATTTCCTTGCTGCTCCCAGTCTAGTTTGGATGTGCTCTAAGTAATAAGATTAACAATACTTATTTCTAACTGGGCAATATTCAGATAAATTACTCCTCCCCTTAAGTACTTCAATCAAATAAGAAAAACATTTTTGCCACCCTAGTGCCAAAAATGTCACTGTGACAAAACAATTGAGGATAGTCAAAAAACCAGGATGTAAAAGACTCTTCCTTAGGGGGAGTCCCAGGTCCTCTTTGATGCTCTATTTGTTTTATCTGTAAAGAGCCAGACTTATGGGCAGACAGCATATGCAAGTTTACCTCCACGGTAGAGTTTCAGGGAGATAATGATCACTTGTCCTTCACGCCTAGTACTGCATTATTTATTGACAAATTCCTATAAAGATTAATCAGAGTTTCTATGAATAAGGATTAGGCTATTTCCTTGAAATAGGTGTTATATTGACTTGCATTCACACAATGGGGATGTTCATGCAGCTTAACTTCAGTCGACAAGGTTCACTGAGTGTGAGGGAGCAGCAAGACCACCCAGGCAGAGCTCTTCCCACATGGCACAAGCATTCTAATGAGGGCACAGTGCAACCAGCCACAGTCAACAAAGGCAGATTATAGTATGGTCTCTGATAGGGGGGCTAACTGCTGTGTGGACGGAGGGGAAACAGGTTAATTCTGACTTGGGAGTTTGCGGAGATTCCCTTGAGCTATACAACAGTCCCTGGAACAAACAGGAAGGAGGGATAGTGTTTCTATTAACATAAGGAATAAGAGGTGGATCAGATTGGGAGGGAAGACAGTAAGTTCCTCCGCTGTATGTTGGTGCGAAGAGACAGCATGGCATCCAGGTGGCAAAGTCTCACAGGCTAGAGCTCAGCAGAGCCACAGGCCTGAAAGCACATGAGTTTGCACAGGGAGAAAGTAAAGTGCAAAGGGAAGAGATGCTTTAGATAGAACTTACAGAGCACAGAGCATCAATTAACTCTCTTCCCATTTTTCAAAAATGGTAGAACTCTTCTGAATCATTTTGAGCATATGAAAACATTAAGGCTGTAAAAAGTTTGATGTTGGTGGATGCAGACGATCCACAGATATGCAAGTTTATGTATTGGATTCTCCAACATTCAAAACATTGTTGAGTTTCTGAATGGATGATGGAATGGACATGAGAGTGAACGGAGGATTATGGCACTGTGGAAGCCTAGAGCGCTCGCGTGTTAGGCAGTAGACAATGGAGACACGAGGAGGTAGGAACACATGGCATAAACGCAGGCCTTTAAATATTGTAGGATGCGAACATTCAGATTTACCTTCACTCAAGACTCCTAACGACACGATCTCCCCAGGTGGTGAGCCGTGGTACCAGTATTTCAACGTAGTGGTTATACTATGTGCAGCTAAGATGCCTCCAAACTGTCTTCCTGTGCTGGTCAGTTTTTTCAGATTTGCCACAAATTCCTTGTTTATCCATTCACTATAAGGAGACAAACCATTTGACCATGGAGGAAGGCATGGAAATGAAAAAGGTTGTTCCTGGGGTCAATGGATTTTAGTACAAGAAATCATCTCCACAAAATAAAACTATGATTTCCTGTGCCCTTTCTTCAAGTTTCTTCAATTCCATAAAAAGTCAATTGAAAAACAGTGAAACATCGAAGAAATTTATATTATCACGTTTCAAACTAAAAACATGATAACAGAAAATGGAACATGGAGAAGTCATCCAAGCCTGCAAGAACAATGACTTTCATTACAAAGAGTTTATTTGAAGTAGATGTTATTTTGAAACCAGTGGTATCTTTCATTTTAAAGAAAATAATAACATGAAATGTTGAATTATTCACATATAGTCTTAGGAAATAATACTGCTGCCATAAACTGAAGTTTAAACTCAGGGAATGGTCCAGCAGACCAAAATGCTGGCCCTGGTGACCCAGCACGAGACAGCTCCATGAGACACAGCCCCCACCCAGGCAGGCCTGGGAGGCATCATGCTCCAAGAGTGAATGTGGGCATGGATGCCCGTGTCCATGAAGTTCCTATGGTCTGAAGAGGAGAAGGGAAAGAAGGGGCGATGGACAGAAATTGCTACAATGGAAAGTGCTGCCAAGTTAGGAAAATGCCTCAAAGGTGCTCCTGCCCCTTTCTTCTCTGCCTCATGGGAAAGGTAGGGTTGACAGTAGTGGCACAGTTCTAAGAATTTTGCCTGTATTAGCCCTGCAATCTTCCCAATGACCCTACAAGGCCCATAGAGTGCAACCATTCCCATGCTGGAGATGAAAAAAACGGAGCATCCAGAGGTTGGGTGATTTCTCCGAAGTCACACAGCTGAGCAGTGCTTAGGTGAGAATTCCAACCCAGGGGGCTGGGTTTGAAGACTCTGCTCCTCACTCCTCCATTCTCCCTCTTTGGGGACAGGACACCCAGCAGACTCTGGCCCTGCTCACCATCTTAATTCTTGATTGTCGAAAACATTTTAACTAATGTCAACTTGGATACATTATCTCTCCTTTCCTTTAAGTAAATTTCACTATGCATTTACTTGCTTATAGATAACCTCAATGTTAGCCCCTTAAAGATAATCTTGGTTATGAAAATTCATAATGTCAACATCAAACAACTAGGGTGGGGATTGACTAGTTGAAATTCTGTAATTTTGTTTCTTCAGTAGTGAGCAGAAGCAAAGACGAATGTAAACAAATTCCAAGTTATTTTTCTACAAAGACTTCTAAGATGATTTAAAGATAAACAACTATTATGAATTTATTCAGCATTGTTAGTATACTTTACTTTAAAAATATACTGTACCTATCAAAAATCAAGTTTAAAATAGGCCGTGAATAGTGGGGAGGTCCCCAAATAGCACTTTCTTGTCTGTAAATCCTGGCTTTTCTCAGATCAATGTAGTTATTTCCACTAATATTACCCCAAATTATCACATCTTTGATGCCTGTGAAGAAAAGAAATTAAAAATTAGCACGATAATTAGTATAAAAATTTGAGTGCAGCCTAGTTTTTGTGTTTTAGGATTGATGCTTTTGCTAGAAAATGAGCCTAAGTTTATGTTCCACCTAAATTATGGAAAATGTGCAAATGATATGGAGCATGCCCTTAATCATCACGGTTTGGCAGTCCCTAATTGCCAAATCCCAAAGTGCTCGATGAATGATATAAGTCAAGGAATCCCTGAATGCTCCCTGAAACCTACTGCTACTGAAGATTCTATCACCCTTTTGATCCTAACTCCATTCCTCTGCTATGAAGAGAACTTTTTATTTACTTTGATTCTGACAAGGGGCCCTTGAGTCTAGACTGTAATAGAAATTTGGGCAAATCATTTAACTCCCTGGTTGGATTTCATTTTCTATAGGATGAGGGTAATGTAATAAAAGGACCCCACGGAACATCTTAGTCAACAAAAAACTACTGAATTAGCTTCTGTGTGAGGCACTTTTAGATGGTAGATTTAGAAGAAACAAATTGGCCTAAATTCCTGTAACATTCTGAGGAGGGAGGGGAATGGGTGAGAAAATAACTACCGTGCAAAGTAATACCTACTAATGAAGCAAAATAAGAGGACAAGAGTTAGAGACAAATAGGAATTGGTATTTAATGTGATTCTGTCATTGTGGGTTTTTTTAGGAATGTTGTGTCCAAATTGAAAACAAATAATTTTATTGACTTATTAACTTATATTTTGGTTTAAAATATTAATAGTGATAAGGCCATACCACTTCCCATTGTGCAGATTAATTTTTTTCCCCTAATCTTTATCATGATTGCTGTTGGCTTCAGGTTACAGAATATCCCACTGATTTGGATTAACTAGAAGTTCACTTTTCTCAGAGAATAATTTGAGGTAGGCAGTGACACTGGTGCTTGTTTAGTAGCTCAAAGATGTGATTCTCTTGGTCTTCTTCTCATGGTTCTAAGATGGCTGCTGTAGCTCCATATATCATACTTTCATAGGGTTGTGTTCAAAGGCAAGCAGAAGGGGGGAGAAAATAGACTTCCTCTTTTTGCCTTTTCTCTTTTCAGGGAGTAAAATACCTTTCCAAAGGGACTTCAAGCAGACTACATCTCTCAGCTACTTCTAGCTACAAGAAAAGTTTTGAAAATTAGTGACTTCTTAACCTATATAGCAGGAGACAGGCTAGCGGGAGAAGAGACTGGTCAATATATCTTAGGTAATCAGTTGTCTTCCTCTGAGATTACTGCTGTCATCACAATGACTCATCACTAGGAATAGCTGGTGCTCCCCCCATCATCCAACTCCCAAGAGAGCTAATGGTACAACTTGGCCCTCTATTAGCTGTGTGTTGTTAGGAGGGAAGGGAAGATGGAAATCTGATTTGGAGCCCCTGGCATCCCTCATGGAAAAAATAATTCCCAGCCCCATGGAAGTATGTGATAGTTGTCTTTCTGAAGTCTAAAGAAACCTTTTAATTTCACTGAGTCTCATTTTTCCTATCAGCTTGAAGGCCTTTTATAGCTCTAAATTACACTAGAAAAAATTATAGATGTCTGTTTTCTTCCTCCCAGCATCTTTCACTTTTTTTTCTTTAACAGCATCCTGATTTTCCACAAAGTAACTACCATTCCCTAATTTGGGCCCATAGGGTTTGGGTGGAGAGGGTATCTTCACCCCTCAAAACTATCAATATGCATGAGACCCAGATTCCAGCTTCTTGTCCATAATAATTGACTCAGAGTTTGGCATGTAGTCCAAGTCCAGTCAATGAGATATTGTCCTACTATGTTTGTACAAACAATTGAGAAAGAAAGCCCTCTCTCTAGCGGGGATCACTAGACTATGGGGATGAGTCTGGGGATACCAGTGGCCGTTCTGCCATTTCTTAGCGAGAGCCTGGCTGAGAATCAAACCGCTGCTGAGGAAAGCAGAGCTGAGGGCTAAGAGAGTGCAGGCCAGCCCTGCTGTCATCATTTGACCCCAGCATCCAGCTATACCTTTTGGGAGAACTACCTCAGCTTTCAATTATGTTACGTGAAAACATTTCTCCATCTGACTTCTGTTACTTTGAATGGACTTAATCACCTGCAACAGAAAGATTCCCAACTAAGTCAGGAAACCTGGTCCTAGAAGCAGGGTTATGTATGAATTGCATTCAGGGAATATCCTGAAAATACCCTGTTGGCATCTGGAATTTTCCCTGAATGAATCTCCTTGGTGGTTTCCGTATTTTATCTCATTTTATTTAGCTCTTTGTTGCTTTGATTTTTCCTTGCTACCCCACTGAAAATGCTCCACTCTACTGTCCCTCTGACCTTTCTTTTTGCCTTTTCCCATTTCGTCTCCATTTTCCTTCTTTCTGCTTCTCATTTATTGGCTTTGGCTATAGAGGGCTTAGAATTTACAGCGTCAGCAACCCACAGGAGAGCAACTTTCTGGCTGAAAGCCCTTGACACAATCCTGTCCCTCCTTGTTTGAGAATTTGAAACACTGCCTCTTTCTGACACTTTCATCAGCGTATTATAGACCTTTTGTGGTAAATCAGTGTCTGCACATAAATATAGGTTGACAACAGATAAAATAATTAGAAAATGTTTTCCTTTCCTGTTGAATCATTAGTCTCACTTTGGCTGAGGGATGCACTGGCTCTGGGGTTAAGCCTCTCTCAGTTTGCATGCAGCAATACTTGGGGTGTGTTTCTTGAGCTTAATTGTAAGGAAATGGATAATGTAGTTCTTCCTGCAATGTGCTAGGGGATCAGAAAAGTCCTTGTACTTCCTGATATTCTCAATAAATACTGTTGCACCTGCTGCATCTAAAGGCACAAATGGCTAAACTTTGTCAAACCTGACAAATTTGTTGAATACAGCACTCCCTTTTAAAATATGATGATCCATTTTTGACCCAGTGTCAGCCTCGTATGATTCTTCTATCCACTAATTTGATGATTAGTAGGAGCAGAAACCAATCAAATATCACAATTCTACTGGTAACTTTAATATCCTTGCAAATGTTTACCACCTGCCAGGTACTCTTCTAAGCACTTTAGAAATATTTTATGAAAGCCTGAGTTTCCCTCGGTGGGAAGTGGGGTAAAGCCACATTAGCATGGGCCTGGTTAGCTTATAAATAATAATGATCACTTTATTTGACTATTATGAAAAAATTAGAATATTGGGTTTCAAATTATTACTTGAAAAATATGAGTCTTATGTCAAGTTATTGTCAACAAATACTTATGTCAAGCATTTGTTCATTAATTTTTGTAATGATGGACAAAGTTAGTTAGCCATGAAAACTGGTAAAAAAATTTCACAGTGGTCAAGTCATAAGTTAAGAAGTTTGCTTGTTATTCCAAATATCTGGAATGTTTCTAGAGGGTAAATGTTCATCCTACTGCTTTAAAATCATGTTGTTTCAAAACAAAAAACAGAAATGGAAATAGTTCACTTACACGAGGGCGCTGTTTTTAGTTTTCTGGCCAGCGCAGCTTTGGCTTCGCCTTCCACCCCCAGTGCCACAGCGACAATGTTGTGTGCCAAGGTGGGGGCATATCTTATAAGCAAAACTGCCTTAAGATTCACGAAGGACTTTCCTCCTATAATAACTTTTACAGACTCGTGAGCATTTTTCTCAATCAGGTATCCATAAAGCCTACACAGGGGAACCCTGCTTCGGATGTATTCTTCTAAAGTATACATCTCCTTGTCAATACTCTCTTCCAGAATGATGATCACATGGGCCTGGAGGAAGGCATCCTCCACTCGGGTGCAGATGGAGACACTCTGGAGAAAGGGTGACCCCAGGTCCCTCATCTCTGTCATAAGGATGTTGAGATCTTCTTCTACCTTCTTATTGTCAAATAGAGTTATGCTAATTTCCGTATTCATTCCAAACACGTCACCACTTGTTAAGATGGGAAGTATGTTGTAGCAGGCAGGGGTAGATGCACTAGTAAAAATGCAAAGGTGAATTATGAATAGTTAAATCTTTTGTCCCCTTTAAGCCTTTATTCCTAATAGGTATTTCTTCATGTGCATCTAGTGCATTTAGATTTAATATCCTAAATAGATATACATAGCTGTATAGATATTTTTAAGGCTAGAATAAAAGCAGAACAAAGAAGGACATCAAAAAAAAATACAGGCCAATATCTGATGAACACAGATGCAAAATATTCTCAACAAAATACTAACAAACTGATTTCAACAGTGCATACAAAGGATGACACACCATGACCAAGTGGGATTTAATCCAAGGATATACGGATGGCTCAAAATATGCATATCAGTTAATATAATATACAACATCAATAAAGGGAAGGATAAAAATCATGAATAGGTGCAGAGAGAACATTTCACTAGATTCAGCACCTATTTATGATCAAAACTTTCAATAAGTGGGTGATAAAAGGAATACACCACAATATAATAAAGGCCATATATCACAGACCCATAGCTAATATCATACTCAATTATGAAAAATGGAAAGTTTTTCCTTTAAGATCAGAAACAAGACAAAATTGCCCATGCTCAGCACTTCCATCTAATTTAGTGTTAGAGGTCTTAGCTAGAGCACTGCACAAGATATACAGGGAATCCAGGTTGGAAAAGAAGCGAAACTATTATTATTTGCAGATAACATCATGATATACATAAAATGCCCTAAAGATTCCATTAACAATCTATTAGGGACCATAAAAAAGTATGACATGCCACAAAATCAATATACAGAAATCTGCTTCATTCCTATACTCAAACAAGCTAGAAGAAAAATAAAGAGAACAATCCCATTCACAAGTTCATCAAAAAGCATACACTAAACAAAAGAAGTGAAAGACCTGTATAATGAAAACTGCAAGACGCTGTTAAGAGAAATAGAAGACACAAAGAGAAGAAAGGTATTCTACGCTCATGGAGTGGGGGAATTAATGTTAAAATGCTGTTTTAGCTATAACAACATACAGATCCTATGCAATCAATCCCTAACAAATTCCAAAGAAATCTAACTAAAGAGCATATAGGAAAAAAAGCAGAACAAGAAATTACCACTACTAACCCCTTCAGCTGATGATCAGAAAACAATCCCAATTAAGAAATGTACCTGTTTATGATTTTTCAAGTTGCATTTTGCAGAAAGCAAAATTTAAAATAATTGTCATATTTTTCTAATTACATGTTTACATTTTCTCTTAAAAAGATTTAAAAAATTCCATTGAACCATAGCCTTTCTTATCTCATACCCTTATCTATAAAGCAATGCTATTTTTAGAAAGGCCTGTCTTTTTCAAAGCTTTGCAAAGAACCGCAGGGTCAGCACAAGCTGGGCACCATGTCCCTGGAGGTCTGGTTACAGACCCCAGTGCTGTGGTCATCAACTGACAGCTCTAATGACCCCTGAGGGGAGTTCAGAAAAGCAAATGGTCATTTTTCATTTTCATTGTGGGTTTGGGTAGCGGTACACTGGGAGTTTCAACAATATCTACGATTTTAATCCTTTATAAAAAATTTTCTAAAGCAGGTGTAATATTTATTAAATATGGGTGTTAGATTCAAATGTGTTTATTACATCATTCTCAGTTCTTTTCTGTATTTAGCATATTTCATAATAAAAAATATGTTTTCAAAGGTCTGTGTATATTAGGACACACACAAGTAGAGTGGGAACAGTGTGAAGGACAGATTGTGGGCGTAGGGAAAGAAAGGGGAGAAGAAGATATAGAGCAGGACAAGCGGCAGGAGATGGAGAGAGAGAAAAAAAAAAGACAGGAGAAAAAGCAATGACAAGGAACGCATGTGCCGGAGACTGAGAACAATGAGGGCACAGTGAGGAGAAAAAGTGTACACGAATGAGGCGGTGGGGTTGCAGAGAATGTGTGCTGAAGGAAGCGCAAGGACAGTTCCAGCAAGTGGTTAAGAGTCTGTGAGATTGGAGGGGGAGGGAAGCAGGGGAAGGGGGGACAGCAAGGCAGAACAAGAATAAAAGCGGCCAACAGCACAAGAGACAGAATGATGGAAGCAGAGCTGGAGACAGTTATGCAAAGCAAGTATCTTTGCTATAAAAATACTCTTAGATTTCATGTGTGTGTGTATATTTAAATATATTTAACGTGTGTATATGTGCACATATATACACACACACATGTTACATCAATATATGATCAAAAACCCATACATGGAGCTATATGGGGAGATACATAAACACACACACATACGTATATAGATATACACACACACAAAGGTACATCTATCCACAAACATATATACACATGCATGCATGCATACATACATGCATTCAAATGTCAAACTTGACATTCAGATATTCTTCTATCATGAAATCATATATCATTGTACTTTCTAAATATATTAGACTTTATATCCTGGGTTGGACTATCCCACCTGGTGATCCAGACTTGCAAGGGGCTCACAAGACATTTCAGGGTTTCTTTCTCCAGCTCCACTTCTTTATGCGTTTGAAGGTTCTCTTTAGCAATTTTCTTCATCAGCTCAGTCGTCATGCTAGAGGTGACACTATAGTATAGCTAAGAAAAAGACAACACAAGGGATGAAATAATTATCTGATAACAGCTATAAAGGAAAGTTCTCAGTTAAGGTCAGAATAGAGTGAAAAGTGAGCTAAGAGAATACTTAGAAAGTAAGACATTTGAAAAAATGTGATGATATTTGAACAGATAAGTCGATTTATATACCTGGGCGTGCTCCAAGAACTCATTGTATCCTCCCAAAAGCAAACCTTTTCCTCCACGATCCAACAGCTCTCTCCAGATGATGGGGGAATTTTTGTGATTCCACTTATTCTTTTCACACAAATCTTTCAGCCAATCCTATTAAATGACATTCCAAGGGAAGTCATACATGAAATCTCCCTCAGGATTCAATTCAGTTCTTGAGAATGCAGACACTAAAATACTAGCTTGCTTTTAACTCCTTTGTGTGTATATAATGTTAAAAATTAGGTATTTTAAGCTGTAAAATGCAAATATAGAAAATAGTGATGCATTAAATAGCAACTTAAACAAATAAGAAAGAATACCCTTCAAATTCCTTGACTGAGTAAAAGCACTGAAAATTGCTCTCTAGCTGAGGAGACCTGGAGCCAAATCTTCCATCTCAACTGATACCCAAACTATTCAACTTAATTCAGCTTCCTTCTCTATGAGATATTTCCAGGCTTGGATCATATACACTTGATAATGTTCTCCAAATATGTGAGTATAGATTATCTTGGTTCAGACTGAATTAATGAACTAAGAGTTATCTGGAGATTTCTGATAATGTTAGTTAGAAAAAGTTTAAATGATGATTATCTGGTTTGTGGAAACTGGGCTTTCCAGTGGCAAAAGAGAGAGAGCAACATTCTTTTTCGGGGTATAGTACATAATAACATTCTCACCTTTGGGGGCATATGTAATGAGGCTGCCTTACAAATAAAATCTTAGAAAGGGATTTGCCTGACTGCTGTTGAAGGTCCCTAAGCCTTTATCCCACCATAAGGCAGTGGGTGCTGCTGTGAGGTGTCACCACGTCCCTCTGGTCACTGGTGATGAGCTTGACCTGTGGAGAAAAGGGACTCTACCCCCAAGGACCTTCAGCACCAATCCGTGCATGTTGCTGTCCTGGCAGCAACTGGTAGAATAGTTCAGGGCCGTGAGGGTCCAGGAAGTTGGGCAAAAGAGAATTATTGATATGAATCACTCTTCTGCAGTTCCAGAGAGCACCCTTTGGCAAGGACCTCAGAAGAAAGTGATATCATGTTGTTAGGATGACATTCAAAAGCTTGCAGAAAGTGATGGCCCACAATAAATGAAAGAAAAATGTAAGTACTGTCATAAAAGGCTGGAAATGTACCAGTCTGGAAAATACTATATTCAGCAAAGTGATAAGGACTGCACTTGTGTGTGTGTGTGTGTGTGTGTGTGTGTGTGTGTGTGTGTGTGTGTCTGTATTCTGGGTAAAGAATTGCCTTTCCTGCTTTATAGAGAGTTCAAGCACCCTGTTCAAGAATATCTACAGGACTGGTTAAACAATGTTTAACATCATTCCAAGAGGGCCACTTCAGAGAGAGGCACTGGGCACATAACCATGGATTCCGCTGGCTCTATCACCTGTTGCATCACTTAACAGCCTGACACAGGGTTGGGAAAGCCCACTGGAGGTACAGGCACCAGCTTGGAGATTGATATTTTGCAACAATAGAGCACCATTTTTCGGGATGCAAAAAATGTTATAAATCAATATACTGTTTTGCCTCCACATGGGGTGGAATTAAGAGTCACTCTGTTTATCATTATTCTAGTAACCTACATGGGGAAATTTGTGATTCCAAAAATTCCTTCACTCTAGACTCTGTGGGTCTGAAGGTTTTAAATCTGTGTGTGTGTGTTTGCACATGCCTGGCAGGGGACGTGGGTAGAGGGGCATGGGTGGATGGGTGGAGGGGGAATTCTAGAATGAAGTGCCCATTAAACTTTAAACTATGGCTCCCACAATATCACGTTGAGTTCCTGTGGCAAGAAACCAGGAGGCAAGGAGTTACTACACTGAATGTACCAATTGGTCCTGGGGACCATAAGCAAGAAGGTCAACTACTACCCAATGTGAGCAGGAGAGACCATTTGGCATCGAGGTGACCCATTAGGGCATTTTTGGAACTGCTCAATTTTGTCAGTCAATGGACAAATGCAGCAGTTCACATCCTGCAAAAGGAATCATTATACGGAGCATGTGGATACAAAAGACACACAATTGATGAACTGAGCAGATCCTGTCCCATGTATTGGGCTGTTGGAAAAGTCAAGACCTACTTTTTCCATGTTTTCTATGCAAAAATGAGTCATGACTTTTCTGGGGAATAGTTCAGACTCCCCTTGGTGACCAAGGCACTCATTACGACACCCCCGGGGTGTACTGGCTACTGAAAGCTTGGGGCTGAGTCTCTCCCAGAACGGACCCCAGCCAAAGGAGGTTCCCTTACCCGAGGTTAAATCCTTCCTCAGGGGCAGCCTGCATCTACTACTGTTAACTGTGGGTATCTCTGTATTTGGGGTATCTCTGAGGGGCCACCTCAGCTTGGGTTCCCTAGAGGACGGGTTGAGGCCTCTGGCACAGCTGTTCTCCAGTTCAGCTTACTCTGGCTCACTCTTGCTGCTCTTATTCCTTCCCAGGATGCTGTTCCCAAGAGCATTTCACAGTAAAGGAAACCCCTTCACCAACATCTCCATTTCAGTCTGTTCTGGGGAAAGAGAGTCCCAAGGAAGGGAATTTCAATGAAACCAGTGCATCATGTCATTAGAAATCAATACTGACAGACAATGAAAAGCTAAACTGCAATGTAAGTTCGTGGGGAGTGGGGAAGCTAAATTTATTCCACTTGGTCAGGTCCTCATTTGTTCTACTAGGTATTAGGAAGAAATAATAACATTTTCACACTGATAATAGAGATATATTTTATTAGTATTAAAATATCTGCAGTATGTGAACATTCATTATTAGAAGCCTATCTGGTATATTAGCTAATATTTAATCAAGTTAGAACATATTTTTGTGCATGTGTGAGTTTAACAAAGTGTAAAGGCTTCTTACCTCCCAAACATGAGGATGTTGCATAATTTTATGTATCTGAAAATCAGGAAGATTCTTGTGTAAATAGTCTGCCAGAAGTTCTGCTTTAGCATAATATGGGCAGTCTGCTCTACCTAAAAGAGTTCAAATTAACAATGTTTTCTTAAGTATTTGTCACAGACTTGCAGAATGAATCATACAGTTATGCTATACTTTAATACCTAAAGTTACAGTACAAGCTGACACCACCTGAACTTTTGATTTTTATTACATTGATGCAAATACAATAAATTTTCTAGGGGGTCAAGAATCTTTAGTAATAAAATGGAGAAATGAAAAAAGACTATTGAGTATTTACTCTCCTCAAATATTATGTTAGACCTGACTTCTTCTAAGAGGCTGTCATGTTACTATTTAAGCATGAACTCCTGCCAACAAACTCTTCATTAGTAGCCACTAAAAGGCAGTGTGAAGTGAGGAGTGGTGGTAAAATCTCATGTGGATTTGATATGTGTGGCTGGGCATACTGGGGGAAGGAGAAGTTGAGGGAGAGAAAGCATTTAGGACAACTTGTGTTTACTGGCTTGGGCAGATGATCCCGACTTTACTAGAGAGAAATCATGGGTGAGAAGTTTAATTACCGAGAAGTGCCATTGGAGGTGTTTAGTATGCCTAAGTGGCTGTGACCAGCAGTTAGCGGGATCTGTAAGTCTAAAGTGCAGGTCCCATGTAAAGGCTTAAGATGCAGATTTTGCAGCCATCAATACATAGAATGTTAAAGCCACCAAAGTGGATGGGCCTAGGTGTCTGGTAGAGTAGAGGAGCAAGGGCCAAGTGCAGAATCCTTCCTATAGCACTGTTCTCAAGGTACTCCCAGTCGCCAATTCTTCAGCATCATGGTAACTTCTAGGTTATCAACTACTTTCAACTTTCACCTTTTAGTCTCTCTGTCTAATTCGAATCCATGGTTCATGAATTCACACCACCTTCAGGCTCATGTCTTGAATAAGCATACCCCATAATACTGCTGGAAAGTCAGTTTGGTAAATGTCCCTCCCCCTGGAAGAACCTAATTATCTGACTTTTCTCTGTCTGGGTTCTCTCTACTAGGCATCATGGAAAAATGTGGTAGAACTGAGCAGAGAAGCACGATTAAAATTTCACGATCACCAGATTCAACTGGTGCATCAACTCTGCTGCAGACTCGTTTCTCTTATTAGCGCACACTTCTGTTCTGCACAATTACGGCTCCAAACTTTGTCCACTTCCTTCAAACCTCTTTCTTCTCTCCAACATCCCCTCACTATCGAGGGACAATAGGCAGGGCTTCCCTGGTGGCAAAAGGGGTTATGTCTAAGCCTATGAAGCTATTGCAGCCACTGCAGCACCAGTTTGATCCCCATCCAGGGAGATTCCCACATGGTGCAGCAGACCTCTCCTGCCTCCCCTGGTGCTCCCCTCAGTGTATTTCAGTCACTCTGCCTGTTCTGCTCCTCACTCTGTCTCTGGTGAATCCTCTCACCCCACCATACCTCTGGCCTACACCCTAGCTCTTGTATGCATAAATAAATAAATCTCTTTTTTAAAAAAGACAACAATCTTGCTTCTTATGAAGACTAAACCAAATCATACAAAAAGAAAAAAAAAAAAACAAACCACAACACTAAAGATAGCATTAGCTAGGAATTCCCCTAACCTCTTGCCATTAGGCCTACAAGCTTGTCTGATTTGGTATCATCCTTCCCTTCTTTCTTCTATTCAATAGAAGTGGAATCCTATTTCTAAGTTTTATATCAAAATTTATGCTCTGAATATCACCTTGTCTATATGCTCCTTCAGTTAAGGTTCCTCCCAGGCAGGGGTGTATATCCTCATGGTCCCGCAATGCTTTGCACAGGGTCCCTACCTAGTAAACGTCTTTGAATGAGTGCCTAAGAAAGCCTGGGGTGGTTCATATAGAAGTTGGAGTTGCTACAACAGAGTCAGTTAAGAAGATCACTGCGGAGCAAATATAGGAGGCGAGCAGTTGTCGGTGTTTTGAGCGAGCTGAGTACAGATACCGGGATCACTCACCCGCGAGCACGAACTTGGCCATAGAAAAACTGCAACCAGGATAAGAACCGAGGCTTCGCGGTCTCCTGGCAACCAAACAGTGGGCGCAGCGCAGGCGCACTCTGTAGTTGAACGTGGGGTGGGGTGACGTGGGGTGGGGGTGTAAAGGGTCTGGTGCCTAGTGGGAGACGTGGTTAAAGTGTTGGGCTACATCATAAAACCTGCCTTGTAAAAGCCCTATAGTTTTCTACGTTTCTTTCCTTGCAGGCAAGAAAAGGAATAATTTCCTTTGACAGTCTCTTCGTAAATAAACGCCGCCGCGAACGTACACTTTTTGGCCCGTGAAACTATCCGTAAATCTCGCGATATCGCAATTCTCGGGGAAGCTGTTATGGCCGCCCCTATATTTAAGCATGGGGTTCTGCTCTAAGGTGAGTGGCGGGTGGCAAGAGGCGCCACAGCTGGTGTTTTAACGCCTTAGACTTAATACTCTGCGGAGAGCGGTAAATTTCAGGAGTTTCCCGAACATAAGTTTAGAGAGGTGGGTTAATACTGGGCGACTTAGCTCCAAAATGACGGGTTTCTTACCTGGGTTCTCGTGACGACTGACCTGTGTCTTCACTTGTCAGCAACACTTTGGTTTGCTTTCTCCGAGCCTTTCTTCTTGTCCAGTTCCCTATTTTAAAACTCAGGTTCGACCTTTGTTAAACCCTCATGTTGAAAGTGTTCGTAAACATTAAATTCTTAATTTTCATTGAAGATTTTTCCTAGGCGGTGCTAAAAATATAAATTCCCTCCTGCATAGGAAGCTTTGTTAAACTTACTCCCACTAGAAATCCCCGTATTTTATTTTTTTAAATATATATTTTTATTGTTATTTATGTCTTTTACATTTTGTATTCCCCTTGGGTAGCCAACCACCAAGTCACCCGTGATCCATCTCCATGGTCCCTTGTGTTCTTTTCTATTCCATTTTGTGCCCTTTTCCTTCCCTCCCTCCGCCTCCCTCCTCCCCCCTCCCCACCCCACTGATTGTCTCTCTCCCACCCGGCCTCCCTATAGTCCTGTTATAAGTGAAACCATTCCATATTTTTCTCTTTCTTTCTGGCTTATTTCACTGAGTGTGATCCCCTCTAATTCCATCCATGTCGCTGCAAATTGCATGTGTTTATCTTCTTTCCATGCTGAATAGTATTCCATTGTGTATATGTACCACATCTTCTTGATCCAATCATCGATTTTTGGACATCTGGGTTGCTTCCATACCTTTGCTATTGTGAACAGTGCCGCAATGAACATACGGGTGCATGTATCCTTTCGGATTATTGTTTTTGTATCCTTTGGGTAAATTCCCAAAAGTGGAGAAATCCCCATATTTTAAATAGTTTTATAGAACGATTACTTCTAGCCTGGTTTCTTTAAAACCGTTTACACATACTGAAAATAGTTTTACAACTTTTAATCTTTAACGTCTCCGTAAGTTCCTATTTTAGTCTCTTTAAGTGCATGTCATTAATTGAAGTAGAAGCTTTTCTTTAATTTTTCTTTCTCCTTCTTCTTACAGGAAAATGAAGGCGTGTGTTCTCTTTCACTAGTAGAAGCAATGCTTGTGAAGTATTGACAATTTAAGTCATTTGAAAGTGATTCGGTGGATAGCACAATGAGTAACAGAGCAGGTTCCTTTTTATGGAATCTCAGACTATTTAGTACCTTAGTTCCAACAAGCAAAACCATGAGACTGTATTCTTTGGGACTTTGCAGACCAAAAAGCATTTATTCAAGCTGGAGCCTAAGAAATCTTCTGTTACATAACTTGGATAACAGCATGCTATCATCTATTAGGTATCTTTTTCAGTATGCCTTAATATTTAAACCAGGAGATGATGATTTTCAAACAAAGGGTATACGGACTCTAGCAATCCTTTCAGCCGGGAGGCTACTTTATCCTAGAAAACTGTCCTTTGACTCAAAGCACCCTCTTATTGCTGATGAAGAATTGAAGAAAATAAATTTGCATCATGAAACCTCCGATAAAGATGTTCTCATCAGGGAAACAAGACCACCCACTGTCACCCTTAGAAAACTGTCTCGGGAGTGTAATTCCCTTAGTGATGTGTTAGATATATATGCAAAAGCACCTAGATTTCCTAGTAGTAACTATTTCTCAGCAATGTGGACCATTGCCAAAAGGATGTCCAATGACCAGAAGCGCTTTGAAAAACAACTAATGTTTAACCACCCTGCGTTTAACCAACTGTGTGAGCAGATGATGAGAGAAGCCAAGATCATGAGTTATGACCACCTGATGTTCAGTTTTCATGCTATAGTGAAGCTTGGAATCCCTCAGAATACTCTCCTGGTACAGACTTTGCTGAGGGTGGTCCAGGTAAAATCAAAAGGAAACTTTAATACTCTTTAACTCAAACTGGCATTCTTGAAAAAATGCGGGAAGCAGAGAAGTAGTCTCCTTCAAAGGGACTATCAGTGGTTTGGTAGTTTCCTTTATATTTGTTTCTGCATATATATTACATGATTTAGAGACTTCAAGTTAACTAGATCTTTTACTTCCTTTTGCTATGGAAATTTGTGAAAGTTTGGCCCATTTTTTCTTCTCCAGGGTTGAGTGATAATGAATAAATTAAAGTAAGGAGGGATTCAGAATAGGAATGCCTGTTTTCCCAAGGAAAAGATGTGTGGTTGAAGGAAGGAGAGAAGGAAAGGGAACTAATATTTATTAAGTACCTACATCTTTTACTTAATTATATGATTGTATTTAATCTTCTCTAGATCCTGCAAGGTTGATGTTACCTCAGTTTTGCAGGTGATGAAATGAACTTAGTGATGTAAAACAACATAGCTAAAGCCACCCAACTAGTAGATTCATTTATACATGCTGTACACATTTATTGGGTGTCAACTATATATCAGTTATTGCACTTATCACTAGGGATATAAAAATATAGAAGACTTGATTCCTGCCTTTACCATACAGAAGGTAGACCTTTTTTTATAGGCATCAAAAATGATGTGTATTCATTTAATGAGTCATACATTTACTATGTTGTAGGGACTGTGCTGAATACAAGGGAATACAGTTGTAAACAAAATAGTGACTGTGTGGCACTTTCATCATATTGAAAGAAAAATAGAGCTTTATGAACAGTACAATAGGGACTTCAAGGCTAGTTAGAAGAAGAACTTCATGATGGGAAGAGGGATGGAGGAACAGGAGTCAGAGACAGGGTCAGTGTTTGAAGCAGATATTTGTACAAAGTTTGCAAACAAAATTGCCTAAGCCTTTTAAAACAGGTATTCTCATCTCACTAATTAGGAAATTGAGGCTTTTTGAGGCTAAATAATTTGCCCAGGATCACATTTCTGTTACTCTCTTTGTAGGTACTTGATAAATACTTGCTTGTGAATTAGCAAATACCTATCCATGGTAGAACTAGGATTCAAGCCCAATAGGAGAAGCTCTGTAAGCCGAGTCCAGGGGATGACCAGCAGTTTGTGAGAGGATAGATAGTAGAGCAGTGTTTTATGTTGAGAAGATTGCATGATCAGCAAAGTGAAAGTTTGGCAAGTTTGGGGAGCTGAAAGCAGTTCAGTGTAGCTGAAGCACCGAATGATGGGATTGTGTTGGAGAAACTGGGGAAGAAATTGTGTATATGGTAATCAGGGGAGAAAGGTAGAGGGTATAGTGCCAAGACATGAAACCAGAGTAAGCAGCCTATCATAAGGATCCTTTTATGCCTGTATGAGGAGTTTGGATTTATCCTACAGGCAATGGCGATCCATTGAAGTACTCTAAGCAAAGGGTCAACATGCACAGACTTGTATTTTAGATCACTGTAGGAGTCGAAAGTGTATTGGAAGAAGGATGAAACTGGGTGGAGGGGCCATGCTTAATTTCAAGTAAGGGGGTCAGTTTCTGTTTGATGTCCCTGAAATAATGCCATTGTGATGAGGAAAGGAGAGCTTATAATCTCTGAAGAGTGGATACCTCTGGAAATTTACTGATCATAATGAAATTACTTTTTAAAAGACAATATCCTGAGGATGATCTGACGTATATTCTATCCAGTAGAATTTAAGAAATGGGTCATAGGTGTATGAGAGTTTTTAACTTTTACTTTTTTACAAAACTGATTATCAAAATTTTTGTTCTCTGCTTAAACCATACACTATCCCTGATTGTTTAGTAAACTGTTTTCTCTCTATAGTTACTTTAAAGTGACCCTATTAAGTCACTTGAGCTGGACAGTGATGATCTTACTAGATTTTAAACAGGTGTTCACAGTAGCATAGCAGATGCATCAGTGAGGTCTGAGCTGTGGATATTTGGAGTCTAACTATCTGAATGTGTGATTGTGTATCACTGACCCGTTGTAATGTGGTAAAGACATTTTAGCTAGAGATGAAAGGACAGTGTGTCATCATTGAATTTGCCCTTGAACATATATATGCCTTTGAACATATAGCCAAGTGGTCTTTCCTTTCACAAGTTATTGAGGGAATGAGACCTTCCCCCCACACCTGATTATCCATTTTTTGACATCTGGTTCTGACTTGAGACTTTGTGACTTTTTAATTATGTGATTTTTAACAAAGGAGCATAACTGTGTCCACCCAAGTTTCACAGATGTGATCGTAACTTATCTTGTGAGATGTAGAAACCAGCTGTGATTAAATTCTAGAGCACTAGGTAAGCTGTGTTGTTACTATTCACTTTCCAAATTATGCCCAATGTCATTTCTGGAATTTAAATTAGCCTCCTAACCTAAGGGAGCGAAAACAAGGATCTGTGGAGCCTGAGGCACCCCTTAATCCCAGAGAGTGGGGTAAAATGTGATAGTAGATATGAATCTCAAGTTTCTGAAGTTTCAGTTTGATACCCAGGAAAGATACAGGAAATTGAAAGGGCACAGATATTCTTGGGGCTGGACAAATTTCCCTGTATGCCTCAGTAGCTTTTATCACTGTATTTCTTCTAGTCTTCATGATCACCTTAGGTCCTAAGAAGAGGTAGAAATAATTTTAGTATCAGAGGCATATAATCAATATCAAATGGATTTTCAATGTTAATGGTAACTAAAATATTGATATGAAAAAGTATGTATTAGTTATTTGGAAAATTTGCTTCATATGACATCGATTTCCCGAAGATTCTGTATATTGTGTACTGACTATGAATTATTGCTTTGATACTTAATCCTTATTGAAAGCATCAGTTCTGTGGTATTGGTTGGGTGAGATAGTCAACTATGGGCTCATCATCTGTAGTGTTTTGTAATTATATTTCAATAGGAACGTATCAATGAGTGTGATGAGAAATGTCTTTCAGTTTTGTCAACTGTTTTAGAGGCAATGGAGCCATGCAAGAATGTGGATGTTCTTCGAGCAGGACTGCGGTGAGAACACTATACTTTCTTCATGTGGCTTTCTCTGTTCTTGTATCTTGAATCAAAAACCAAGATGAAGGCTAAGCTGTTTTTGGAGGTGGGGAAGTCTTTGTTGGTAGTTACAGTCTTTTTTTTTAAGATTTATTTTTATTTCTTTATGCATACAAGAACTGGGGCATAGGCCAGAAATGCAGGGGGTGAGAGAAATCACCAGAGACAGAGTGGGGAATAGAATAGGCAGATCTACTGAAATACACTGCTGAGGGGAGCAGTGAGCGAGACAGCAAAGGTCTGCTGCACCATGTGGGTTAACTCTCTGCCCAGGGACCAAACTCAGGCCAGTAGTGGCTGGTGACAGCTTGATAGCACTCAGACTTTTAACTCCTGCACCACGAGGGAGGCCTGGTAGTTACAGTCTTTATTACCATCTTAAACTTAAAATCCTGACTCTGGATCAGATTATGCTGGAAATACTTCGTTTGGTGTCTGCCAGAAAAAAGATGCGAGTAACATTAAAATCTAAAATAAAGCAGTACTGATATGAGCTCGGGGAGAGTTAATACGTATTCAAATCATAGTGATTATTTGGGTACCTTGTGGGCACATGACGCTGGTCCAGTTTGAAAAGGAGCTTGATAATAACATCAGTTTATAAAGATGGTGAAAAGATCTAATGTCATAGGTCAGTGAGAATAATATTTAATTTCCTCTTTCATTGAGTATGCATTGGGATATCTTACTGTAGCATCCTGGTTTGATTAGTTCATCTGTAAAGAGAACAGAATAATGTGAAAGAATATAGTTCCAAAACTGGCCCTGACTTTGACTAACTACGTACACTAATTACTTTCAGGTAGATCATTTTAACGGGCTTCATCTTCCTTGCCTAGAAGTAGGAGCTGGAGGAACAAAGGACTTTTAAGATTTTTCTTCAGTTTTTAAGGTCCTAGGATTGTGGTATTTATTGTGTTTGATGACAGGATCCTAGTTGAACAGCAAGTTTGGAATATAGACCGTGTCGTCACATTACAAGCTGTGATGAAATGTATTGGGAAAGAGGCACCAGCTGCTCTTAAAAAGAAACTGGAGGTAAATATCTTCTGAAATTTCTCTATTTGGTGAGATTTGAAAAAAATTCAGTCATATGGAACATAGAGAAACAAAGAAAGGAATGGACAAAACTAACCCAAAACAAATCGTAGAAATCTGTGCAATTGAGATAGAATGGGGGTGAGGAGTAAAGGGGAGGGTACCCCGTGTACTATGGCAGAGGACTATGGGCACCTTGCGGGTGGGTGTGGTGTGGTAGCATACATGTGAAGAGGCGTAACCCTGTACCTCTGAATCATATACAGTGTGTAAACCAACATTACCACAATAAAAAAAATACATAACAAAAATATAAATACATGTTTTAAAAATAAATTTCTTCTGACCTGCTATGACTTCCTAAAGTCATTTTTTTAAGGGGAAGATTGCTGCGGTTTTCAGTTTAACTTTGCTAAAGTGAAGCGGTAGTAGATTTTTAGTTATCTGTATATATAAATATGTATATACATTTCTGAGTAATTTTGCTCAAATGTTATCTTTTTTATTTAAAAATTAGTTTTTTTAAAACGAAGTTTTAGTTTTTATTTATTTTACCACAATCTTAATCTCTGTTTTTCTTTAGATGAAATGCTTGAGAGAATTAGACAGATTTTCTTTTCTGAATAGCCAGCACATGTTTGAGGTCCTCGCTGCCATGAACCACCGTTCTGTTGTACTTCTGAATGAATGCAGTAAAATCGTGATAGGTAAGGGGCATTTTTTTAATTTCATGATTTGTAGTACCTGATACACTGTTCTGGGCTACATTTGTCTTGTTTGATCTAAACACATTGCTGTTACTTGAAAAATACCAAATGATACAGTTAGCTCCAAAATATTTTTTTTGTCTAACATTTCTTAATTAAAATCTAGTGCCATTATTTTCTAAAGAAACAAAAGTATTAAGTATAGGTTCTTTTGAATTATATATTCAAAACCATCTGGTAATTTTTATGTATTTAATTCATTAATTCATTCTTAATTCATTCTTAAAGGTAATATCCATGGGTGTCCTTTAAAAATACTACTCAGCATATTGCAGTCTTGCAGAGATCTCCGATACTATAATGTAGATCTTTTCAGTGGAATAGCAGATTATGTGACTACAACTTTTGACATCTGGAAGTTGAAACAAGTATGTATGTTCACATTTTAAAACAAGCCCCAGAAACTTTTATACTAATTCATAAGCATATTAGTTCATTTAGCATTCTAAGTATTTCTCTGCTGGCTTTACAGCGATTAATATGCCAAAATATCCCAATGGTAAATTGACTTTTGAAAAATTAGTTCTTTATTATTTCTTTTGGGGCGGGGGGTTACTTGTTAATATAGTATTCATATCTTTAACCTTCTCTCAGAAATAAAAATTATATTGTCTGATGTTTACTCTTCTGTTTATTTTTTAAAAGAATGTATGTTACTTTGATTGGATAATTAGGATTTTTTTTTTTTCAGTTTTTCCACTCTTTTTGTTACATGTAAAATAATAAAGATGGATGATATGTCAGGCTTTTGTTTTTTGAAAAATAAGATGTCATACTTAATAATTATGTCTATTTTTTGTTTATGGATGATGGATGGTCTGTTTATTTCCTCCAATGTAAAAGCCTTCAAATTTAGGGGCCGTGTTAATAATATAAAGATCTAAATGAAGTGCTGGGGGAAACTTCTTTTTGCAATGAGGTAATGGTAACCATGCTGTCTCTAGGTTCAGCTTGCTTTGGAGGTGAGGGTGAATATTGAGTTTACCACGGAAACTCAGTTTTGAAAGAGAAGTACTAATCGTGAGGATGACCAGGAAGGAAATGTGAGGTCAACTGAAAAATTTATTTGAATCATAGTATTTCAACTATATTTTCATTTATAAAAATTAATATTATATATAGAAAATGTTGAGATATTTCATATACTAGATTCTAGCAATTGTCTAAGTGTGTAAGGGGGAACAGTTCAAAATTGAGTTGATCATTTTGAAAAACTTCACAAAAGTTACATTTAAAAATAATTTTCAGATCCGTAAATGGAAAGCATATAGGAGAAGATTTATTTTTAAATAAAATTAAAATGTGGAAACCAGTGTGTGCTCTGATTGTCAGCTTATAAAAAGAGATTGTTTGTTAACTAGATACCTGATTTAAGAATTAATGGAACAGATTTTGTGAGGAAAAGATAACTGTTCTTTTTAGGGAATAGCTTCAGCCAGGACAGTTCTATTTCTTTTTAAACTTTCTGAGATTAAAGGACTTATTAGCATATAGTATTCGTTAAAAGGTTTTCCCTTTATTATCTCTCTTTTAAGGTTCTTTTCCTCCTCATTTCATTTGAAAACCTTGGCTTTCGACCTGTTGCTCTGATGGACTTGGTCATGAAGAAGGTGATAGACGAGCCTGGCTTCCTGAACATGAAGAGTGTTGTCGCCCTCCTCCACGTGTACTCTTCTCTCAGCCATTTCCATGAAAGCCAAACCCAGGCGTATGTATTTTTTTTTTTTTAAGATTTATTTTTTATTTATACATACAAGCTGGGGTACAGGCCAGAGGCGTGGGGCGGCGAGAGGGTTCACCAGAGACAGAGCGGGTAGCAGAACAGGCAGATCAGAAGTACACTGCTGAGGGGAGCAGCGGGCAAGGCAGGAGAGGTCTGCTGCGCCATGTGGGACTCTCCCTGGCCAGGCGTCGAACTCACGTCGCGTCTGCCGACAGCTCCACAGCGCAGTGCTTAACCGCTGTGCCACCGGGAAGGCCCCTGGTGTATGTATTTTTTTAACTTCTCTGATTGCTATGTGAAGTATTTATAGAAAAGATTATAAATCATAAACACAGTTCTGACTACATTTTCATGGCTATCATCCATGTCAAGGCATGAAGCATAATATTCCTTACTCATTTATGAATTAAGCAGAATTTCTTTTTATCTTTGCTGTTGTTTGTCTTCTTGTTTCTTGGTTCTTTATGATATATCTGTTAATTCAGCACAGGAGTTTTGATTTCAGTCTCCAGGTTATTCACTTAGCACTTGAATTCATTGTTCAGTTCTGACCCTAACTATTCAAACTACTGCTTTTTAGTCTTTTTTGTTTTTAAACTACAACCGTGCATTTCCACCAATACGTACAACAATTCCTCAAACGTGCCAGACTGTTTCATGCCTGTCTTCTCTCCAGAATATCTTTCCTTCCTCTGTAGGTCAGTAGGGCCTTGATACATAGTTGTAATTATTTGTTGTAATAATTTGTAATTATATTCTCCTGAACTGCAAAGCTCTATGGAATCAGACCCAGATTCCTGTTATTCTGAACTTGCCACGGGCCCTGGCACAGAGTAAGTATTTAATAAAGGTTGAAAAGTATCCCCCAATTTCAATATACTCTCCTGGTGTAGTGTTCTTACGAGGCTGACTCTTGTGTTCCTGCTGCACTTTCTCCAGAAATGCACCAAACATAGAGGTGATTAATACTCCGTAAACAGCACCATAGGTTCCAGGTGATTAGGAGAGCCCTGTAGTTGTGGGGAGTTTTCAGCTGATTGTAGCTATCCCAAGGGATAATTTTATCCAGTATATTTGTTATCCTGGAAATAGAGGAGGGGTAACAAAGGTAACTATAACTGAGGCAATAACGGTTGAGAAATTCGGTAAAATACAAGAGCAGAATCAGTACAGAAGAGGAATCCTGAATATTGTCTTTTTTTCTGTTTTCTCTGCTTTCATCTAGCCATTGATTCTCAGTCAGGGGTGACTTTGTCTCCCAGGGAACATTTCACGAAGTCAGGAGACATTGGTTTTTATGCCTGGTGAGGGAAGGGAGGCGAGTACTGCTTTCCCAGTACTAGTGGTTAGAAGTCAGGGATGTTGCTAATGTCCCTCTGTACATAGGACAGCCCTCACAACAAAGTAACTAGCCCAAAAAGTCAGTTGTGTTGAGATTGAGAAATCCTGCTTTAACCCTTAAGAGCCCACCTTAACATTTCTGCTTTGGAGGAATGGGGCACTGGGAGTGTGGCTGATAGATCAAGCTTAATCAATTAGAATTTCTTAAATGCCCATAAATGTGCATGCAGTTGCCTCAAATTGGAACTCTGAGGACTAAAAAAAACCAAGTTTGCTCTTTGTTCTTGCTAGTGCAGTTAAGGAGCCAGATCTCATAAGTCCAGAGGAAGGTAGTAAGTAGTAGGGAGGAAATGAATGCTTTATGGAGGAGGGAGGAAGGAAGATGGCTTGTTTGACTGGAAGGCACAGCATTTGGGAAGTGATGTGAGCTGAAAGAGGTGAATTAGTAGGAGAAGGTGGTAAAAATTTGGGCTTACATGCTGTATATGCACATACTGTACATTAATCATTTCATTTATCTGATGGCCTTTGGAAAAGAATATGTATTAAACCCAGAGTACCTTCCTAGGCTTAAAACCCAAGGAAGAAAACATTTACTATTTAAATTCTGTCATTTCAGGCATTTGATGTCTTTTCTTCTTGATCTAGACTTAGCCAGTAGGTAATCCCAGGTTGGCGGCTCTGGTCATTAGTGTGCCCCGAAACTGCTGTGGTTTGCAGGTGGGTACAGAAGATCCCACAGAGGCCTCAGGTTCAGTGATTCTAGAAGTCAGCTCATTTTTTTTGGAACTAATTATTTGCTATCTCGCAAACTCCATGTAAAATGATTTTTTTTTCATTTTTTTAAAAAAACCACTTTATTGAGGTGTGGGAAACTTTCACTGAGGTATTGAGTGAAAGAGGTACATATTTAGGTATACAACTTGGTGAGTTTCCAACTCATTATTCTCGACTCATCTTTTTCTGTTAATGTTCTGACTAAACGAACATTAACTGTATCAAGTGTCCTGATACTTGGGATAAAGATGAATATGACAGTCTTTATTGCCAGAGGATTCTGTATAATCGGTAAGGTAGACATAATTGGCAAATATAGCATGGAAATTGGCCTTAGAGAGTTTTATGCAGGATGTATAAGAATGTGGGTGGGATATATAGGATGTCAGCATGGCGAAGTGGTGGGTCAAGGACAGGGTGGGTGCCAGGCAATGCTGTGGAGGAGATATTACCTGAGCGGATCTTAAAAGATAGGAGTTATCCAAGGGAAGAACAGCAGGAAGGAACATTCTGAGTAGAAGGTAGTCCACACTCAAGTGAGAGTGGGAAAAATCACAGCATGTGCTCGGACAACATGTTGGTTGGTGTTGCTGAAGTGTGGGGTGTGGCATAGGAGTGGGGTAAGAGGACTGAAGGGGTGATGGTCACCCAAGCTCCAGACTTAGTCATCTGCAGCCCCTCTCCTTTCTCACTTCTTACCCCAAATTCAGTCAGCTTTCAGTTTGGCAAGCGCTGATTCACTCTTGTCTCTAGACCTGTCACCTTCCCATGCCATTGTAACTCTTGCTGTTGTACCTAACCTTTCACAGCTTCCCTCACTTTCCTGCATCTCTGCTCCCACCTGTGATACCCCCAGTTTATGGCAAACTTATTTTTCTTTACAGCCTCATTGTTAGTCAGGGCCTGTGCCAGGCCACACTCGCCATTGCTGTGAGCCCCGTCTGTGCCTTCGCCTCACTAGCCAGACGGCCTGCACTTTCAGGGCTCCATTGCTCTACTCTGCTTCAGAGCATCATTTCTTCCCTTTTGTCCACCTGTTGAAATTCTCCTTATCCCCAAAGCTGCTCTGTCAATTTTCTTTCCTCTGCACTATCACAGTACTTTATTGGTACTTCATTTTTTCCCGTATAATGGTGATAATAACAATGTCCTAAAAGTCAGACTGACCTGATACAGAGGCTGTGCCATTTGTCAGCACTGTCAACCTGGCCAGGTGACCTCATGTAATTTTGATCTTTCCTCCATCATCTATATTTAATTGTATAACATTAGCTCTTGGTGGTAGAATTAGGTTCTGTTAACTCAGAGTATTGATAATTGGAGAATTTTAACTGGTTTTAAAACTGCAGTAGTGTCACAGACCTTCTAGACATACTCATGATAAAAATCTAACACGGTGGTTAAAAGGCTCTGGAGTCTAACAACTTGGGTTCCAGTGCTGTCTCTGTTCCTTTCTGGCTGTGTGTTCTTGGACAAGTTTCTCAACCTCTCTGAGCCTGTTTATTCATCTTAACTATGAGGAAAATAATAATATCTACCCCATTGAGTTTTAGTAGGAATTAGATAAGTTAAAGCTTGTAAAACATTTACCCTGCACAAGACACATAACAGAAGCCAACCTTTATTAAATATTTATATTTATTATGAGATGAGATTTGTGACAAGTTTTTCAACCTCTCTGAGCCTGTTCATTCATCTTAACTATGAGGATAATAATAATGTCTACCCCATTTAGTTTTAATAGGAATTAGGTAAATTAAAGCCTGTAAAACATTTACCCTGCACAAGACACATAACAGAAGCCAACCTTTATTAAATATTTATATTTATTGTGAGATGAGATTTGTGACCTGGGAGGTGTATGCATGAAGCCCTTGGTTCTGTGGCACCTTACTAGCTCTCCCACGATCTTGTCTTCTGTTTATATTTGAAAACTGACTTTTTTTTTATCCCCCTGAAGGTTCCTAGAAGTTATGACTAGTGCTCTGACTGGTTATCTTCACCACATCTCTTCAGAAAACCTCTTGAATGCTGTGTGTTCATTTTGCTCAATGAATCATTTTCCCCTGGCCCCTATTAATCAACTTCTCAAAAAGGACGTCATCAAGGAGCTACTGATGTCAGGTAAGATGTCCTTGCCCAGTGGTGCCAGAGATAAGACTACTTTGTGATATTGAATGGGGTCTTAGACGGACCATGCTAGTTAAATGTGCAGAGCTGGTGCTGCTGAGGAAAGGATCGATAATGGTGAAGTCAAAGATAATGCTTGACATCAGCAAACCTCCTTTAATGATGGATGCTAGATAGAAAAGGCAAGAATCACCTTCTTTTACTTACAGTTTATGTACCAATTCAGAGTTCTCAAGTTGTTCTTTCTGCCATGCTCAGAGGTGTTTATCCTTCCTAATACTTCCTTGTCACTTAGAAGCCGAGTTATATCAACTTTTGCAGCTGTAAACATTTGGTTACTCATGGCGTGTGATGAGGACAACCAAATAGTTGCCAAAGTAGTGAATTTATTTACTCTTAGAATCAAGTTTATTACTGACTTTTGTTCTTTATTATTATTATTTCTAAAAGATTTATTTATTTATGCATATAAGAACTAGGGTGTAGGCCAGAGGTGTGGGGTGGTGAGAGAATTCACCAGAGACAGAGTGAGGAGCAGAACAGGAGGATCAACTGAAGTACACTGCTGAGGGGAGCAGTGGGCGAGGCAGAAGAGGTCTGCTGTGCCATGTGGGAATCTCCCTGGCTGGGGATTGAACTCGTGTTGCAGTGGCTGTGGATAGCTTCATAGGCTGAGACTTAACATGTTGCACCACTAGGGAGGCCCAAGACTTTTGTTCTTGATTTAAAAAAAAAAAAAAAAAAAGGCAGTATCAGGCTAGACACACAAAACTTGATGACGTGAGAACAGAGTTGTTTAAATTATTTTAATGTCTTGAAATTCTTCAGTGGTGTTGTGAAGAAGGAACACCATATGCTGATATAAGCACATTAATGTGGGAGAAATGAACCCAGGAGTCCTGAATTCCAGTCCTGGCTCTGCTGTTAATCACATGGTCTTTTACTAACAATCCTGGACATCTATTCAGTGAGGAGTTCAGACTAAATCACCTTAATAATTTAAACCAAGGGTATAGATCTAAACACTGTGGGAACCAGGGAGACAGATTCCTCCTGAAAACCAATTGGAAATACAGATGTATTAACATGATTTCTTAAATGTGACATTAACGTTTTTCCTTAATGATATTTTCTCTCTTTTTTTTAGGTGACATGGAGAAGAATGTTCGGATGCTTCATATTTTGGATAGTTGTCTAAAACTTGATGAGGCTTCTTACCACAAAGCCGTAGACCTAGAACTGCCACAGCTGCCAGCCCCATCACTGCATCCAAATGTGAAGGTCACCCAGGTGCTCAGTAGTCTTCTGGGAGAAGGGTGCTTCTCACAGAATGTCCATTTGCCACACAATTATCATATTGGTATGGGACTTCATGTGCTTTTCTTTTATTTGTTTCCCCTCTTGTTCTGGAAGACCAGGAGTTCCCGTGTCCGTTTCCTGTAGTACAGCTTTGTCTTGGCGCTGCGCTGTTGGGGCTTGGACGCTGGAGCTGCTGCTAGTGATGTGACTTTAGCGACCTAGCAACCCCTTTTCCTTGTCTGTATAAGGACAATAAAAGTACCCACCTCATATGCTTCCTTGGCAAATAAATGAAATTATGCAGGCAAAACTCAGATTAGCGCTGGCACATGGTAAGCTCAGTGCATCTGTTCTAACTGCCCTTGTTACAGGTGGTAGCATTGTACATTTTGAATCAGAAAATCTCTGAGCAATGTTTGAGAGATTCATATAAATTCTTTTCTTTCAGATTTTGAAATCAGAATGGATACTAACAGGAATCAAGTGCTTTCATTTTCTGACATGGATGTGATCACTTCTGCTACAAATATCCAAAGGTTGCTTACATATATTCACTTGTTGAATCATCAGTTTTAATCTTAATTCTCAAAGACGTCACATTAAATGCAGTAATAATACTACCATCTTATACTTGTATGGCGCTTGCTATGCTTCAAAAGACTCCTCTCTATTTATTAATCACTCTTTTGAGGTGAATGTGGGCACTGGTTGAAGACCATCCTCTGAAGTTGAGCCATTTAATGAGATAGGCAACTTAGGTTTTAAAGTTAATAATTTTTAAAAAAGTATTAAATAATTGAAACTGTCAATTCAGTGTAAACTTTTGACAATATGATAGCATAAAGAATAAAAACTTACATAAAAAAATCAAATACCCAATAAATATTTTGCCTTATCGCCAAGACCTTTCCAAATGTAGAGGAACTTTAGTTACTGAGCTCTGCTGTGTATAGGTCAGAGGGTATCGAGGCCAATCATAAGTTGCTTTCTTAACTCTCATACTACAAATGGGGTTGGGGGGGGGTGCGAGGGCAGTGGGCGGATGCTGCGCCCCGAGAGCATGTGCTGCCTTTTATGCAGATGCATCAGGTCACTTCATTGTCGCTTACCCCGTGCTCAGTCAGCCTGTGGAAAGGCTCTTCCAGGCCTTGTGGGGGACACACAGATGAGTCAGACATGGATCTGGACCCCAGGGAACTCATGCCCCCCTACCCATTGCCTTATCAGGCATGCACATAAATACTGTGGAGAGAAGTATAGAAAAAATCTGGTAATTCGGACCCCTCTCTGCCCACCCCTCTTCATTCATATTTAGTTCTGGATCCATCTCGCGTCCTTGGCTGCCTTTTCAACTGCCATCTTCCCTATACATGTTACCCATCTGGCCTCAAAAGAAGGCTTTCTCTCTGACCTTGTTGGAAGATCTCTTATTTTTCAGGTGCTCCACTGCTTTGGCATAATAACAGCATAATAATAACCCTCATCTTAAAATGCTGAAACTTGAAGAATCTGAGTATTCCTTTAAAAATATGAAACTTCTATATTATCTTAGATAACAACTAGAGTGAGTATAAAGAGGAGAAAATCAGGGTATACTTTTTTCTCCCTATGAACTTAATCTTTGCAAAAGGCTAAGAAGAATGAAGAAATAAATTACACCATCTAGATTGTTGTTATACATACTGATTTTTATCTTTTTGACAGTATTTCCCTTATTAGAGTTTTCTTCATTCTATTTGGTTTCCTTATTCCACACTTTAAATTCTGCTGTGTTTCTACTGTTAGGAGCGTTTACTGTTCGGCGTTAACCACCTCAATACTTCCCGTAGCACAGATAATTAAATTTAGATCAAGGTTTAGCGCTGTGCAAGAAGCCTTAAAATGGGTCTTTTCATATGTGAAAATGTTCCTCATCAAGGACTTAGCCAAAAGATGGGTGACGGGTAACTGTAAAACATTCTTATAAGCTATTGGTTTCTTAAATAGCGTTTGGATACTGGAATATCTTCAGAGGCAAAAAGCAGCTGAAGGGCCTCCCTGGTGGCGCAGCGGTTGAGCGCTGCGCTGTGGAGCTGTCGGTAGCAGCGATGCGAGTTCGACGCCCGGCCAGGGAGAATCCCACATGGTGCGGCAGACCTCTCCTGCCTCGCCCGCTGCTCCCCTCAGCAGTGTATTTCTGATCTGCCTGTGCTGCTCCCCACTCTGTCTCTGGTGAACCCTCTTGCTGCCCCACGCCTCTGGCCTGTACCCCAGCATGTATGTATAAATAAAAAAAATAAATAAATCTTTAAAAAAAAAAAAAAGCAGCTGAAAGTGAAGGATTAAAACGAACTGGTTAGGAGAGGACTCAACTTTGTAATTTCCTAACAGTAGAAACATAGCAAGACTGTAAATGGTAATCTCTTTGGTAACTAGTCTCATATTGTGTATTTACATTTTCAGAGTAGCCATACTATGTGTTCCTCGATCTGTCTACTGTTTGGATTCCACCCATCCCAGAGGATTCTTTGCTCTGAAAATGCGGCATTTGAAACTTATGGGTTTTCGTGTAATTTTGGTAAGAAAACAATGCAGATTAAACATTCTTTACTTTCTGACGTCAGCTAGAAATGTTGTGTTTGAAACTGGTTATAGGAACTCTAAAGGAAGTGTCAGCAGTATAGGAATAAGTTACTTTATTTTATTCCTTATTTTATTATTTGAAAAAGTCCATTTCTAGTACATGAGTTGGTGTCTACTCAGCTAATTTCTGTCATTTACTAGGGGCTTTGTAAATGTTACATTTGGTGAACTTGTTACTTTTGTGGAGAGTTTTTGCCACTCACTTTGTTCTTTGTGTATGTGAAATACATTCAAATCCAAAAATGGATTCAGATGCCCCTTTGTTTTGTGGGCTACAACTTGAGACTTTTTTTCATGTAGTCTATGACACACACGCACACACACTCACACTCACAGTCAAACACTCACACTCACACATATGTTCATTCTAAGGGAGATTATTCCAAGAAAGAATTGTTATACCCTTTGAGGACCTTTAAAGTTTTAGTTGTTTTCATTGTTAGAGCTGTCTTCTAACCCTAGCAAATAATCTTACTTATTAGCCTTTAAAATATGAGTAATTATAATATAGCATTTGCTTTTAAAAAGCAGTTGGTCTGATGTCACTTTTATATTTTTGGATCTAAAAGCTATCCTTTATTTTCTGTGTAACCTTGTTGCACACTGATTGTTTTCCTCTTTCTTTGATCAGATCAATAATTGGGAGATGGAAAAGCTAGAGATGAAGGATGCAGTCACATTTTTGAAGACTGAAATTTATTCTGCCAAAGCCCTTCCTGCTGTTGACGTAAATTTACAAAACACATGTTAAAGGAAAAAAGCAACCTTTTCATGTTAGAAGACGTGCACTTGTAAAAATAACTTTAATAAAGACTACAATTCAGTCACTAAGGTTCGCTTGACTATGCACCATAGCAAAGACTGTTACTTGGGTTCACCGTTAAAATTAATTTTAATAATGGAAGAAGTGTTACTGGCATTTTAGAATATGCTGAGAAAATTCCACAAGTTTGATTTTTCCAACCATATCTGTTCTCTCTAGTACCCAGATATTTGACAGATTAAAGAGCTGCAGATTTCATTTCTCCTCATTAGCTTTGATGCTTTGGCAGTTGGTGTCTTACTTGTGATGGGCTGCAGGTAAGTTGGTGTGGGCAGTATAAATATACAGGACTGTATATTTATACTCTTTTTATAAACTTCTAGGACTCAGGCATTAATCACATTTTCAAGTATTGGCCACATAGCAATTTGACAAGGAACTCAAATTGTAGAATGTATAAAAATCAGTGAGGTAGCATGTGAAAATGGGTGAGGACCAGGTATCTGCTTTTGAAACAGCATTCTAGGTGGAGTGGTTTGTGAACCGTACTAAGAAACGTAAATGAGCTAGTTCATGACAAGGAGCTCAGATTTACTAAAACTGATAGGTTGTGGGGTGCTAACGCCGTAACTCTTGCCACTATTGAGGTCCTTCCTTTTTCTCCCCTTTCCTGCCTAACCCTTCGCCTCCATTTCATGAAATCTGAAATAGCTGAACTGTATTGTGAGTCCAATCTGAGCATTACTTTTCAATTATGTTCATTCTTTTGTTGACATAGTTGTCTGTTTATTGTACACATATCTACCTAATACTTAACTCAAATGATAAATAAGCATGGTCACTTGTAAAACTTGAGAGCCATGTAAGTTGGCATTATTTTTACCCCCATGCAAAAAGACCAGATATCTATATCCCCCCAGAATTTGCATGTTGAAGCCTAACACCAAAAGTGATGGGATTTGGAAGACGATTAGGTCATGTGAGTGGAGCTCTCGTGATTTGGATTACAATGCTGTTATGAAACTAACCCCAGAGAGCTCTGAAAGACCTTGTTGATTCTGCCATGCAAGAAGATGGCCATCTGTGAACCAGGAAATGAATCCTTCCCAGATGCACAATCTACCTACACATTGCTTTTAGATGTCAAATGCCAGAACTCAGAAATTTCTTTTGTTTAGGAGACTATTCAATAAATGACATAATGTTCTAGCATCCTGAATATGCTAAGATACTCCAAATATATGGACATGCAATTACTGGCCATCTTAGCATCTACTGGGTACTGCTAAGTATTCACACGTATTCTCTACTTTCTCTTTGAGGTGAAGCTGCATTATGAGTCTCTCTGGACTGTCCTTTCCATGTCTCTAATACGAGCATGTATTTTTTGCCCAATACTACACAGTAAGTCTGGGCTAGTTTGAACCTGAGCTGACATGGGCTTGTGAGAAAAGTAGTTGAGGAAGCTAGGTTGACAATTTAAAAAAAATCCAGCAATGTAACCCACAACTGTCAGGTATTACCAGCTTAGCCAGCCTGCATTTAGAAAGGGTTAGGCTGGAAAGGAAATTTTGCTGTCATTTAATCCACATCCTCATTTTGTGGATGAGGAAGTTACGGCTCAAAGCATTTGATTTTTCTGAAGTCTCAGCCCTGTCACTGGCTTCCACGCCATCTCATCCTCTCCTGCTCTCCAGCTTGCTTCTCAGTCTGGTTCCAGGCTGGATACCATTTGGTTTCGGGTATTTAGCCAAATGGCTAAACCCTTAGAAGCTTCCGAACAAGAGTTTAAAATATGACAGATATGTTTATGAATATGTGTAACTACATTTGGGTGAAGTAATTTTCTTGAATTTGCATCAGTTGACGTGGTAGATAAAAAGACTTTTACTACTATTACTAATGTTAACATTTATCCCTTTGTATTATAAAAATGTCTTATGAGATCCACGTCACAGTGAAAAACAATAGCATAACAAAATAGATCTTTTCAGGATTATTAAATGTAAAAATTAATATGCCCTAAAGACTCCACCAGAAACCTACTTGAGCCAAGATACGAATTCAGAAAGTGGCAGAGTAAAAAAAAGATTATTGTACAAAATTTTTTTGCATTTCCATATACTAATGATAAACTATGGAGAGAAATTAAGATAGTCCCATATACAATTACATCAAAAAGACTAAAATCTCTAGGAATAAATTTAACCAAGGACATGAAAGAACCGTAGACCTAAAACTAGAAGACATTAATAAGAATAGAAGACACAAAAAAGATATTCCAATGTATGGAATAATACTGTTTAAAATGTTCTTACAATCCAAAACAAATCAAAAGTCCAGTGACATTTTCCATATCACCTGAACAGATAATCCTGAAATTTATAGAAACTACAAAAGTTTATAGGAATAGCTAAACAATATTGGGAAGTGCATCCCATGTTCACTGCAGCACTGTTGATAACCAAGATGTGGGAGCCACAATACCTGTATGTAGATGAATGGATGAAGAAAACGAGGGGTGTCTGTGTATGTGCACACAAACAGAATATTATTCAGCCACAAAAAGAAGGAAGTTTGCCATTTGCAGCATCATGGATGAGTCGCCAAAAACTGTTACAGGGTAACCCCGTGGGGTGCCTGTCTGGATTCTCACCCGTGCACTTAAAAGAGACCTAAAAACTCAAATGCAGGCACACACAATAAAATTAATAAAAAAGGATTTATTTACAAAAAGGGAAAAGAAAAATAAATTGGTAAAAACGCCTTACCAGTTTCGCTGAGCTGGACTCTTCTCGCCTACTCAGGAAAACTCTCCTCAATCCACACCGCGGACCAATCCCCCCCCCCCCCCCCCCAGGCTCACAGGTCAGGTATTTGAATCCCCAAAACCATTGCTTAACTCCACCTTCAGTCCTCAGCAGCCTTCCTTTGGTGATGATGGCATTCTGGGAAGCGTAGTTCTAGGTGTCCTGGCTCTCTCCGGCCTGAGGTGGGGGTGGGGTCCTGGGACACTCCCCCTTCCTGAGGACCACCCTCTTGCAGATGGACTTGAGGGCATTATTCTAAGTGAAGTGAGAGAAAGACAAATGCTGTATGATTTCACTTAGATATGAAATCTAAAAAAGAGCCAAGCTCGGATACAGAGAACAGATTGGTGGTTGCCAGAGGTGGGGTTCAGGAGGTGAACACAATGGGTGAAGGTGGTCAAAAGGTGCCAACTTTCCATTATAAAGTGAGTCATGTGGTGTAAGACAGGATGGTGACTGCATTTAATGGCTACTGTATTACATATTTGAAAGTTTCTTCAAAGAGTAGATCTTAAAAGTTTCTGTCACACACACAACTTATAACTGTGTATGTTTGATGGATGTTTTAGCTAGTGTTAACTAGTGGTCATTTTGTGATATATATTGAGTCATAATGTATGCCTGAAGCTAATGTTATATTTCAATGTAAAAGTTTGAGTCCCTACTCTAGTAGAGTATGTTGATAATCTCCTTTTCTGACATTTTTTTAAATTGACTTTCAGGAAAGTCCACATACAATCCCAGTTTGATTTTGTGGACCCATGTGAAACACAGTGAGAGAAGGTCAATAAATAAGCAAAAAGTGGGAGTTTACAAATACAAATCCTGACCTTACTTGACCATATCACAAAAGTATAGTACCACTATTTCCTTTCTTTGAAAAGAGAAAAGCTAAACTAGCATTTTACTGTATTAAGTAAAAGTATTTTGAGATGTTGATGTATGTGTTTTTGTTGTATGTTGGTGAGCCACTTTGTGAAAGAAATTAGTTGATTGAAAAAGATTTGAATTTTTGATGTCTAATTCTGTGTCTTGACTGAGCTTTTTTACCTGTATGTTTTTGGAGTACTGTTAAGATTAAAAGTTTTTTTTAGAATTCTTGATCTTTAAAATCTTTAAAATGTCTCCATCTAATCACCTCAAGTATACACAAAGGTAAAAATCGAGTGGAGTGGAAAGTGCATGTTCTGTTTATGACAAATACCTAGAGTTACTTTAAGAAACAAACGAACATTACAATAGAAAAGTGAGCAAAGAGCTGATTAACATGAAAAAAGTTTAATAATCAGAGACATGCACATTCAAACACAGGAGATATTTTTGCCTTTCAAATTAGCAGTTGTATTTTTTTAAAGAATTACAGTGCTGACAAAGGTGTAATGAGACAGGCACTTGCATATGCTGCTGATGGAATGTAAATTAGTACAGCCTTTCCTGAAAGCACTTTGTGCTTCCTCTCCCCCCATTAGCTTTATTAGAGTGTAATTGACAATAATAAATTGTATATATTTAAGCATACAATCTGAAAAGTTGTAAAATATATATTAACAATACATAAATACTTATATTTCCATGGGAACATTACCGGGTCAAGATAGTGAATATATCACTGGCCTTAAAAGTTCCTGCCCTTTTTGACTTTTCCTCTTATTCTTTAGTAACCAGGAATCTGCTCTCTTGTCATTGTGGAAGGCCCATTTTTTGCATGAGAGTTTTAAAAATATTGATCTCTATTCACCTTAACCTGTAAATAGATTTTTAATAATCGTTGTGCCTATGTGCACACAAAGTATATACTTGATAAATATTTGTATTCTTTTATTAATATTTGTATTAATTGGTAGGTGTTAGGATTCTTACTGCCCCAATGGTATGATATTTCACTGCATATGAACAAAACATTAGAAGCTATTTAAGTGTTAGTCATTAAAATTACGTCTCTGTATTGGTGTATAAAAACACGTCTTCTAAACCCTTTAACTCAGATTTGGTCCACAGACCACAGTGTCGTCATCTGGGAGGCTGTTAGAAAAACAGAATCTTAGGACCCATCTCAGAGCTACTGGACCAAACTTGTAGTTTTAACAATATCCCCGGTGATTTTATGCTCATTAAAATTCAAAAAGCACTATTCTAAGGCATTTTAATATTGTAAATATTGTCTGAATGTACCATAATTTGCTCAATAACATGGGATAAACTTTACAATTCTATATAGTAAATAGAAAAGCACACACTCAACCCTATATTAAGATTAAAATTTTTTTTTGCAAGTATAGATTAAATAATGATTGAAATGCACAAGAAGATGGGAAGGAAAGGGTAAACATACAGAAAATCGTATTTCTGAATAGTAGAATTGTGAGTGATTTTGATTTTTCCTTATACTTCATTTTTCATATTTTCAAGAATGAATACATATTGCTCTTAAAATCAAAGAAAACCATCAGTGGAACATAATCCATTTTTAATATTTGATCCCCCAACAACATTTTAGCAATTATTGATAACCACTACTTAATATGTGCCCAGAACAGGGGTGGGGGGTAGAAAAACATTAAGCAGAGACCTCAAGTTGCTTATAGGAGACCATTATTATGTGTTGAAAGAGAGCCTGATGTATGACAAGCCCAAAGCAGAAGAGGAGATGCCCTTGAGGGGGACGGGGTCAGAGGGTAAGGTTTTCAGAGCTAACTCGACAGAGGAGAGGAGAATGACAAGATTTGGCAGCATGCAAAGGGAGGCCATTTATGATCTGAAAATTATTTCTTCCAGGTTTTTTACACAAGGGAACAATGGTGATCTTGGTGCACGTGGTAAAGTCTGATACCTAAGATTTAAAGGAAAAGGAATCAAGGGTTTATCCTGATTAGCGAGTTAGGGTAGCAAATAAATTTTTTTTTTAGATTTACTAAGAAATCTTGTTCTGTATGTAATACTGTGTATATTGCAAATTGGCTCATTCTATTCCATTCCAATCCTTCCCTTTTTTACATCATGGTGCACACAGAAAATGAGTGTTTCCTGGCACTAAACTGGAGAGTATTTGGAGCTTAGAAGAACAAAATATTATATTTTCTTTATATGATATAGCAAGAATCAAAGTATTAGAAAATATTTTATGTATTAAAATTAAAATTCCAAATACACGGTAAGTTCCTTAATGTGAAACTTGATCTTGCTTTAACAGAACTAGTCAATATCAAGGTGTACGCTTGACACAGGTATATGAAATTCATTTTTTTTTAAAGATTTGTTTATTTATGCATGCAAGCTGGGGTACAGGCCAGAGCCATGGGGCGGTGAGAGGGTTCACCAGAGACAGACCGGAAAGCAGAACAGGCAGAGTGACAGAAATACACTGCTGAGGGGAGCAGCTGGTGAGGCAGGAGAGGTCTGCAGCATCACGTGAGAATCTCCCCGGGGGCTCCCGACAGCTCCACAGTGCCGTTGCTTAACCCCTGCGCCACCAGGAAGGCCCTATATAAAATTCTTGATCAAGATATTTAAATTGTGAGTTCTCCAACTTCTTGTAGTCACCATCGACAGGAAACGTTGTTTACCTAAGTAACTGATAAAAAAATAATTATAAGCTATTTTTAAAAACATTTGATAATTGAAAATTATATTTAAAATCTAGCTCTTCTTGTTCTATAATTGTTCTATAATTGACATGTGTGATGTTGATGTTTTTTGTGATAATACAGATGGATCTTGAATGCAATTGAGTTCTTCCATACCAAGTATTGCCAAACAGTGATGGAGGTCTGATTTACACGGCTATTTATATATACACATGTATGTGTATACATAGAGAATTGTTAGAGCAGTCAGTCACCCTGCAACTAGTTTGGACATCTCCAAGCAAATAGACATAAGCAACCTAAGACAAAGATTTGGGGCATCCACCTGAATCTGTACTTCCCCAAGCCCCAACTGATTGCATCTTAGTGTACATTAGGCGGCAGCTGCAGTGTTACTTCCTGTCCTAGATGGTCAGTGGACCTGGACCTAGGTAGCTGTCTGGGTGACTGGACACATGCTTGGCTTCCCATCACACAGCAGAGTAGAGCAGTGAGGGCCAGGGGCCTCACAGTCCATAGCCCGGGGAACTGAGGGGTGGACTCCCAGACCCCAGTCTGTCTGGGCTGCCTTCTCCGCACTTCGGGGGGAGGTGACTGGCCAACGGGCTTTGCCTGCGCCTTGTGGCTGCACAGAGGGCCGAGGAGATAGATACTTACTGAAACTGACTTGTGGTCTGTGGGTGTGCTTTGCTCACGGGTGGACCCCTTAAGCTGAATTCTATACATTTCTCCAATTCTCTCACAGTTTGAATGCCAGATGTGCCCTAGTACCTCTGATCAATGTGTCTCCTTGAGATGGAGAGAGCCAGATGAGATGGAGAACATATTTCTGCCAACAATCGTGAGCATTTGATTTTTGGGGAATCGCCACAGCAGAGGCCCCATGGTGCACTGTGGCAGGAGATGAGACATCCGTTTGGCTGGGAAGATTGTGGCTAAGGTAATGTGGCTCTGGAACGAGCAACTACATGGCATCTTCGTGATTTCTCAGCTTCCGGGCTAAAAGTAGAGAGAGCAGATTTTTTTTGACAGCCAGTCTGTGCTGGTGTTCTGAGAGTCATTCCTGGAAGTTAGACTAAAAGCTGCTTCTTCAGCCCTTGCAATCATTTTGGAAGCAGAAGGAGATTTCTGTGAATGGTCAGAAGTTAACATTCAAGCACACTGTGTTTAAACCAGACAGCGTGGCTTCTGTTATCAGCAACTGAATATTGATTGGTTAAAAAAAAAAAACGGTATTACAATTACAATATGTGCATATGTGCATTGGAGAGCCCTAAATTAGGATATCTTTCTTTAAAACTTTCCGAATTTTTCTCTGAGGAGTTTCCCTCAAGGTTAGAGACATTCATCATGTTACTAAGACCCAGTAGGAATATCCGTGTGCACTGCCAGCTGTTCCTGTAGGTGCCTCTCCTTCCTCTCCAGGCAGCAATAGAGCTTCCTAGCACGTGAAGGGTGAAACCCAACTGCCTTTATTTTCTACTAGCTCCCCTTGCACCCTGTGTTCACTCCACTCCCCACTTTGCAAGCTGCTTCTCTGCCAGTCCTTTCACAGGCAGCCGCCTTACCCTGGACCCTCATCATCCTGCAGACGGAAGGAGCATAGCATCAAATTTGGCACCCTCATCTCAGGGAATCCATTGTTTGTTTTTGCTAAGGAAAAAAAAAAAAAGTGGAGTGAATAGAGGAAGATGTGGAATTTAAAAAATATATATAATTTGGACTTTGATTTTGCTGCAAGTTTTAAGTTCAACTAGACAAAAAAGTCAATATTATCCTATTTTGGAAACTTTGAAATGCTTGGATGTGGTTTATTTTCATCAAAAAATATTCTGTCTACCTTATTTCAATTTTAGTCTCAAAGAAGATCAATTAAAGATAAAGGAAACAGAAGGGTAGCTCCTTCTTCATGAGCTTGGGGTTCCAAAGCATCTACTGCCATCACTCCTGCTGCTCAGACTGGGGTTGAGGTGGGTGGCTGCATTCACAGGCCTGTTCTGTACCCTCTACGCCCCCCCTCCCCTCTGCAAGGTCACAGTGTTTTGTGAGAGGAGGTTACACTCCCTCGGGGTTTTCAGGGTGCTCTGCACTCCATAGCCGTTTTTCTCAAAGCATCCCCAGGCCAGCTCAGTTAAATCAGACGAGTTTTACAATCTCAGTCTCATCTTTTGCCCACTAACAGTATTTCTTGGGCAGATATGTCACTTTAAAGACAAGCAGAGAAAACCCAGGCAGTGGTGCTCACATTTTAAAAAATGTGGATGTAAATGTCATCGCAATTTACTTGCTCATTTTTGAAAAGGAGGTACACTCCACAATCTCTCACAGTGTTCTTGTCCTGGAAACACAAGCCACAGCATCTCTCAAGCTCACATTTAATGGTTATTTTTAATGGCAAGGTGACTATTTCTACTAGAATTTTCAAAAATTGTCATAAAATACACACGAATGTTTCCATCATTCTTAACCATTTAATGTGTGCATTTAGTGTGTTCACTGGCATTAAGTACACTCACACCCTCAACGCCCACATCCAGAGCCCTGTTCATCCTGTAAAACTGAAGCTCTGTACCCACTAGGCAACAACTCCCCAAGCTCCTTCCCTTCAGTCCCTGGAAACCACCATTTGCTTTCTGTCTCTATGAATTTGATTAGTTTAGGTACCTCACAAGCGTGGAATGACAGTCTTGGTCCTTTTGTATGATTACTTACTTCGCTTAGCATAATGTCCTGCAGTTTTGCCATATTGTAGTATCAGAATTCCTTCCTTTTTGAGGCGGAATAATATTCTACTGTATGCATATGTCATATTTTGTTTACTCAGTCGTCCCTTGGCACTGAGTTGTTTGGGCACTTGAGTTGTTTCCACCTTTTGTATCAATGTGCTATCTTTTCCTTCAGGAACTTGTTACTCTCTTGAGGGTCAAGCTGTTTTAAAGGTTGTTTTTTCATCTCTAGGTATTTTCTTACCCTAAAGGTTATGTATATCTCTACCTCTTACCTACCATCTCCTCTTATAAGAGTCTTTAGTTTATTTTTAAATTAAGTACCTACTACCATGCTACATTTTATGTGGCCTTTCGCTGAAGATTAAATTTTCAGAAATAGCAAAAAGCCAGGGCAAATTTAATGAACTGAGCGGGTGGTTAAATAACAGTAATAATGACCATTTATTAAGTATCCTGAATATGCTAGGCATTTGTATTAGCAGTACGCACCCATAATCTCATTCAGCCCCTACCTGCTGGATGACTATTACTAAATATTAATATTCATTTTATCAATGAGGACACTGATACTCAGGAGTGTTAAATGACTTTCCTAGCATTCACAATTAGAAAAAAGACAGAGCTAGATCTGCAAACTTGGTCCTTCTTACCCCAAAGCTCATGCATGTATCATTAAACCAATATTTCTAAAGACTTTTCTGGTGATTACAATCATTTACACACTTGACAAAAATAGAAATTCCTGGGTCTCATCCAGATATACTGAATCACAACCTAGAGGAGGAGGACCTGACAAAACCACACTGCTTGCGGTTATGGTATTTCCACTAAATTTTCATCAAATTTGTAACGTGAGTTATGGTGAGGAGGTTCCATGGGCCGCTCACAGATCGCTCTGCAGGAAGTTTCTACAAGAGACCAAGAGTGTCCTGAGCATCAGTCACTGGGATGAGGCATAGGCTTCCAAATGATTTCTTTGAAAGAATACTTAATTGAATGCTCTTGCTTTATTGTCATTAAAATGAGCAGCCTCACTGATAGGTAGGCACAACTGCCGCAGGATAGAGAGAGAGAGAGTATTTTACAGCTGAAAGAGTAAGAGGTCCTGGTTTGGGGTGCTGGATAAGTCTGTTAAAGTCTCAGCAACTGGGTTTCTTCATCAGTAAAACAAGGATCCCATCACCCAGTTGGAAGAACTATTGTGTGTATTAGAAGTAAATAGATGAACCTCAAACAACACAAGTTTGAACTGTGTGGGTCCTCTTATATGTGATTAGACCTCCCCTACCAGAAGAATTAGCAGCAGAAAGCTTGATGGAATTGACTGCGTCCAAGCCAGTGCCAGCCGACGAGGAAGAAAATGGAGAAGCAGCATGAGAAGACAAACAGAGAGTCAGCAATCAGGTGGGAGTTTCTGATTACACTGGTCAACAAATTTTTACAAAAGTCATGTTACTGAAATAAAATTAGTCATTTCCTATCAATTTGTATGTGCTCAACACGAATATGACAGTCAAATTCTAATTTTGGCTCTAGGTTTTTTTTTGTAATCTGCAATAAATGTATGTTTACATCACGAAATGCATGCCAATAGTAACAGGCCTACAGTTAATACCTGTAAAAAAATCAAGTCATAGACTACTTCTTAGATTTCTTCACTTGTCTCTTGTACAGCTGTTCAGGAGCGTCTCTGGGGAGTGTCCAGCAGTAGTCAGCCAGCATTGTAGTGGGCCATTTTCCCTGGTATCTTTGTTCCATGGATGCAGTATCTTGATGAAAACGTTCGCCATGTTCATCACTAACCATACCACAGTTTTCAGGGAAGAAATCCAAATGGGAATGAAGGAAGTGGATCTTTAAAGACATATTGCAGCCAAGTTTCTGATACTGCATCAGCCTGTCTTCTACTAGTTCCTTGTAGTTTTCTGCCTTAACATTCCCAAGAAAGTTTGTAGACACTAGGCGAAAAGCATTCCATGCTTGTTTCGCATCACCCTGCAGCAAGTTGTTGAACTGGTCATCTTTGAAGAGCTCTCAAATCTGAGGACCCACAAAACCTCCGTCTTTAATCTTTGCTTCACTGAATCGAGGAAATTTTTCATGCAGGTATCGGAAAGCTGGCGAGGTCCATCCATGGCTTTCACGAAATTCTTCATCAAACCTAGTTCAATGTGAAGGGGTGGTAGCAGAATTTTGTGAGCCTCAACCAGAGCTGGGTGCTGGATATTATTCTCTCCAACTGCTACATTTTGTCTGCGAGTCCATTCCTTCTGCAAGTAGTGCAATTCACTTGCTCGGCTATCCCACTCACATAAGAAACACATGGATTTTGTATATCCCTGCTGCAGTCCCATTAAAAGGGCAACTAGCTTCAAATCACCACAGACGTGCCAGCTGTACTTGTTATACTCAGTGGAATTCAGTATCATATGTCTCTTTCATGTGGACAGCATGCGCTACTGGAATAGATGGAAGACGGTTTCCATTGTGCAAAAGCACAACCTTAAGACTCAGTTTTGAAGAGTCTAGAAATAGTCTTCATTCTTGTGCGTCATGAGTGATTTCTAAGGCATTCATGAGGCCCTCAATGTCAGAATACCAGAGTCCTTTCCTTTCTGAAGAAAGGCTCCAACTGCTGGTGGTGCTTTCGATATAGAGTAATTGTGACATCTTCTAGATTTCATTGTTGGAGTCTATCCTAGCAATTCTGCCTCGTTCTTGGATAAGTCCAAATCATGAACCAGGTCATTTAGTTCTTCCTGTGTTAGTCTGTGCAGGGTTGATGATGCACCACAGTGAAAATCTGGATCACTGCATGCTGATGGAACAGGAGAAGAACAGGTCGGCTTGATTCCTCATCAGATGAATCAAGAGAATATTCTGCTGGAGGTTCTGGAATAGGAAGTCCCTCAGCATGTGGAACTGGTCTCAATGCAGACAGAATGTTTGAGTAGAATATTCTCTACTTCTTTTGTTTCATTATTCCTCTGGTAAGAGGAGGAACCAGGCAGAAGTCACAGTCTTTTATGTGGTTGCTTGGCTCTCTCCACACCATGGGGACTGCAAACAGCATTGATGGTCTTTTGCCATTGAACCACTGTGAAAGCTGTGTTGTACATGTAGCACAGTATAGATGTAGGCCCCAAGGCTTGTCTTGGTCACCAACCTTGCATCCGAAGTAAAGATGCTAAGCTGCCTTCACTTGAGAAGGGATACTTTTCTTCTGGTTGACAAATGTCACTTCCCCACGAATAGAGCAGAAATCGTCCACGCTATTAACGCACTTTTGAGGCATTACTTTTCTGTATTGTGTCTAAATGGATAAAATAATAACAGTTCTATGGAACAGTAGCTTCTACTGTCTCGCACAAAGTCTGAAATATTTTCAATGCTCAACCTTTCTGACAGGGCTTTCTATAGTGCACTGCTGACATCAGCTTACTTCAGCAGCCACCTGGCAGTAGTATTGCATTGCATCAGAAAATGATGCAATCAACTCTGGATGATGTGTGCATGATGGTATTATGCAATGCGATGCAATATTACATCATTCTAGGCTGATTTAGGATGTTGTTACAGTCCTACTGGATAAATTTACACGGTGAAACATATAAAATGAATTCTATGAAATATCTTCAAAACAAGAGCTAATAAAAAATTTTCAGGGTTATATTCATGTTCCGCACACCAAGATACTACAAATTAGGGCCTTTTTAATTCAGTAACGATCTCAATGTTGGCCAGTGTTATTCACACTCTTTTGACTTCTTTTACATGTGGATCCTCCTATGATGTGAGCATGGAAAGTTAGCAAACAGTAGAAGCATTGGTAGCTGGTAGAAACATTTTTAGAAAAATGAAAAAGCGAAACAAAGAATTTGGATGTATTTCTGTAAAGTTACACCAAATAGGCCCACCTCTCCTGAGGTACCTCCTACCTCCTCTGCTTCAGCCACCCTGGAGATTTCAGCACCCAGAGCTCCCCCTTCTTCATCAGTGTGAGGAGGATGAGGTAGGATGTTTATAATGACTCACTTTTACTTTATGAACAGTAAATAAAAAATATGTCTGTCTCTGTTATGGGTGAGACTTTCTGCTAGCAGAGGATATTAGTAGTTAAGTTTGGGGGGAAGCCAACAGTTATATGTGGATTTTTGACTCTGGTGTGGGGAGGTCAGCACCTCTAACCCCCACGTGTTCAAAGGGCAACTATATATGCCTTGTCATGTAGTAGATGCTTGATCACTGGTAGTTTTTATAAGAATGAGGCAAATTTCCCTTGGTGATTGTAAATGCAAACCACAACCCTTGGCAGTGACCAGTGTAACAAATGAGCTGATATGGCTTTCAAGATGAAGTTGAGTCTTGAAATGTGTTTTCAGAGAAGTTTCTATACCTTTCTCAGGCAGAAATGGAGTTTAGGAGATGAGGGTACTGCAATACTTTAAAAGGAATTTTATAGTGGAAATAGCAAGAAATAAATGAAAATGACCCCTAGGTGGCGCTGCGTCATTGTGAAAATGCTGGTGGGAAATTTGGTATTTTTAGAGGTGACTTCCTTCTGGTTTGAATTTCAATAAGAGCAGGACAGCTCCCTGGGATGTCTGGGAAAAAATGACCAGGAAGAAAGAGTCTTTTTAGTGGAATTGAGTGTACAATACTCCTGCCCGTGAGGCCCCATTGGGTCTTGGGTTTGCTTTAGTTGAAAACAGGAAGCAGGGTCAGGCCAACTTTTATTCATTCGCTGTTGGAGTCGTGACTGATTTTGACAGATAGAGAACCATTTATAACACTTCTATGGGGGACAGTTTAGCCTGGGCTGTTAGTGCTAGCCCCTCCAGGGACTAGGTGTGGGATTTGAGGGATGTGAGGACCCCATGAATATCCAAATACATATGCTAATGTATTTCAGCAAGAATAGCTCTTTATTGTTTTGTGTGTATTACTGTGCATTTCTCAGGTACACTCGTCCTTTCCAACCTCAATTTCTGGGCAACCTATTTTTCTTTCGGCATCAGAAGCGATAGCATCTGGGAAGTGAATCTGATGAATTCTGTCTGGCAACCAACATTCTTCAGACTGCCAGATCCTGGGGGAGGAAACTGAGATGCTCAGGAGCTGGTTCAGATCCAGGTATACCTGTCCTTGAGGTGCTGGTGATGGGAAAGGAGGCTGGCCAAAGGCAGAACTTCTGAAACTCCACTCCCGAGTTCATTTCCATTCTGGCAAAATGTGACTTTGGTTTCCAAGGGAAAGAGTTCACATGTATTAAAATGTCTCAGTTGCTGAAGTTGCTTTGTGTCCTCCACTAAAGCCTTCTGCCATCAATCCTCATCTCCCAAATGTGGTGTCTTTGGAAGGTAACCATAGCAACTAAGCTTATTCAGAAATGGCTGACTGTAGGCAAGAAAGGGAGAGGTAACCTCGTGGTATTTTTGATTTGATTGTAATAATTGTCTAGGCTGAATACTGTTATCTGTGTGCTAAGCACTGTGCTACTTTAAGACATCTGATTCTCACAGCATCCTAGGAGGTAGTCATCATTGCCCTTTGCAACAGTTGAAAGAACTGTAACATGCATGCTTGTCCATGGATATCCAGCTGGTTAGATCTGCTGGGGCCTGAATAAGCTCCTGTATGTCTATCTGCACTGCCTTCTAAGGAAAGCTGGGGGAGTGTTTCAGTGCCATTTTGCAAAAGTGAGTCGCAGAAACAAGAACATTCTTCAAGGCAACTACAGAGCTGCAGGGCCTCTGCCTGCACCCCACTAACACCTTTCTGTTTTAGGCAGCATCTGCACTCCCCAGCTGCTCTCCCTTGGCCCTCACAGCAGGGCTTGTGCTGACTCCATATATTGCAGAGGGCACTGAGACACTCTAATTCTACATGGACTTCCTATATTTGATAATTTAAGAAAATTTCATCTATTCGTTCATTCATTCATCTATCCATCCATCCACTTATTCATCCCTTTCAAAAGAATTTATGAATGTATTAGGTACAATGTGTTATGTATGGTTGACAAGGGTTTCATGACTAACTTTAATTCATCGGATTTTAGATGTGTGTGTGTGTGTGTGTGTGTGTGTGTGTGTGTATGAATGATGGTCCACTATAAATACATATGTATATGAACACCTTTGACCTAAATACTATGAAAATACTGTTTATAAGTATAACCATTATATGTAAGAATTATAGATTCTAAATAATCTGAAAAACTGTATGTGATATAGATAGGGAATCATCAACCTATCTCTCTAGGTTGCCGGAACTGTTGACAGAGGAAGCTGTCATGCTTAAAGTTTTTACTTACATGTGGTTCTGCAGAGCAGAAGCGAAAGACAGCATGAGTGCCCTGGGCCTCCACATTCCACTGCGGAGGGCACTGGCCTGGGTGCGTGGGCTTCCTGCGGATTAAAATGAATGCTGAGCAAGGGAACAAGCTCGGTTACCGAGAAGCACTTCCGCCGAGCACTTCTTGCCAGCGCTCCAAAAGGGGCTGAGTGTGGTCTTCCCACCAACCTGAGACTGAGTCTCTGGGGTTAGGGTGGGGACACCACGGAAGAGCAAGGTGGTGGCTGGGGGTCTCCTAAGAGCCTCAGAAGTCCCTTAGGTGAGAAGGGGTTAGCCCTGAGGTACCCAACACACAGAATGCACGGCCATTGCTTAAGAGACTCGTCCTAGGGCCCCGGCCCACGGTGAGTGGGGGAGGAGGAGCGAAGGAAAGAACAGGTGGGCAGTGAAGGTGGAGACTTGCTCATGCCTGAGATGGGAGAAGGGAACTTTGAGTGAGGTGAGAGATGGATGCTTTGAGAATAGGTCAGTAGCGGGACCCTTTAATACTTGAAAATGAGGCTATTTTAATACACAGCTGTGGCCCAAGCTCCAGTTTATGCCTGAGCTAGCCTTGGGTGAGGGCTAGCGAGCTGCATGACCGGCGGAGGCTGGCGGAAAATCAAGCTCTTCCCGCTGCCTTTTTGGGCCGGCCCATGTAATTTAAGCTGGTTTCACCTGCCCCGAGAGAGCCCGACTTGCGTTTCCGGTTTTCTCCATTCCTTGCGCCTCTCCTAGCCCTGCAGGTAAAAGCTCACTCAGCAATCTGCCCTCTGTGTCATTTTCTTCTAACTTTTGGACCAAGAGCCATGGGCTACCTCTTCTGCTTGGTTTCACATTTCCTCTTTAGGGTCATTTCCAAGGAGAAAGGCTTCTTTTCTATCAATTGCTGGCAAGCGCTGCAAACTCCGTCTGGGTGACTTTGTTGGGCCTTCAGGATGAAGTGGAATGTAAGGGGAGTAAACATTACAATTAGAAAAAATTATCTCTTGCAACAAAACCTTCTCTTATACGGCCTATAATAGCCGATGATGTTACACGGTACGGGGCCCAAATAAGATGTATTCATCTGCAATTATTTATGCTCCCCAGGGAAAAGAGTTTTTGATTTGTTTATTGTTTTATTCATGATTAACCAGCAGTGTAATGATAGGGTTATAATGATAACAACATGAAGAATGAAAATGTTTGAGGTGCAAATTGCAGGCAGGATGCTAACCCTAGAATCTGAGAGTTTCCAGGCAAGGGATCTAGTCTGTAACTGTGTGTGTGTGTGTGTGTGTGTGTGTGTGTGTGTGTGTGTGTGTGTGTGTGTGTGTTGGGAGAAAGGGGAAGTGGGAGGGGGTAAGTTTACCCTGATGGGGTAGGGGTTCCGAGGCTCCCCTTATGTTTCCACAGCCTGCTTTGCGTTCCAGGTCAGGCGTGCTCAGGTTCTCACCCGCCTGTCCTTGCATCTGTCGCTCACACAGAATGAGAATTAATCGTTACCACATCTGCAATGATCTTTCCTGCTTGTGAGAAGTTACAAGCAATTGTTTCTGAGAGGCAGTCTTTCTTTCGAAAATTCCAGAAAAATCCTAGTTTCCCAAGGGCTGACCCTGAGTCATCAACACCCTTGCTTCTACTTTCTTGATTCTGGAATAGGCCTGGATTCTGTGGCTCCTGACTCCCCCAAGGTTTCTGGGCCTGGTCCAGCAAAAAGAAAATGCATCCCCTCCGCTTGAGAAAGCAGCTTCTTCTGACCATCTGCAGCCAAGACAATGGTCCTCTTTTATATTTGACTTTGTTTTTCACAAATGTTTTTTTTAAAAAGTGATTCTCAGCTAATATGAGTGAATAAAGAAAAAATGGGATGAAACTCTTTTTGGTTAAAATGTCAGCATAAAAGGATATTTTTTCCTCCTAAGATATTAAAAACTAACTGAAGGCAGTTCCAAAAGAAAAATGCACCAAATATTTTGAACAATGACAGTATCCTGGGAATGAGTCTATAATGAGTTTCCCAGGGAAACTATTTTAAGCCTGAAACCATTCATATATAGCATGTAACATATATGCTCGTCACTGTCTTTTAAGCAGTTTTCTAAAAGGTTCAATGACTAATAGAATCTAACTTTGAGGTAAATATTATTATGCCCACTTGACAGATAAAGAAACCCAGACTTCGCCTTCCCAATCACGTGCCTTTAAGCAAGTTATTTAATTTTTCAGACTCCAGAGCCACATATCATCTGTTACATAATCTCATATCAAACAAGAGACAAGTCATTGTCAAGCAAATAGCATTAATTTCCCCCTCATTTTTATATTAGGATAGGAAGGTACCAATCCATAATTATACAGATGTCATTTTTTTTACTTTTGGATGAAGTTCATCATGGATAAGAAAGCCTCACCCCTTTTGACTTTTGACCCAGAGTGGGGCAGGGGAAGGGAAGAAAGGCCACTTTACTGAGGTTCAAGAAACTGGGTCCTAGCTTTTATCACTGTCATTTAACTTCTCTGGGTTTTGGTTCCCTAGTCTGTCTAACACAGAGGTCAGATAGACGTCATCTAAGACTTGAAGTTCCCCTTTCTTTAAAAATGGTTGGATAAGCCTAGATTTCCAATTCCAGCATTTGGTCAAAGGTCCTCCCCATTGCCCCAAACCAGGATTTCAGCTCCTAGAAGACCAGGCTGTCATCCCAGGGCTGGGGATACATAGTGCTCTGTAAATCAAACTCAACATCAAATTGCACTGCAAACAAAAAGTTTTACACAGTTACAATGTTGGTGTAGGGGATTTAATGAGCTCCATATGTCTGACCTCTGGAAAGAAATGATTTCTGGAACTGTAGCCATGCAAGAGTGTGAGGGCAGCATCTGGTGTGAGTTACTTGGAGTGAAGGGAATAGACCACATTTTTGTCTGAGTGCCAAGCCTGGAAAGGTAGGAAGACTGTGTAATCAGTGCGCTCACCTTCTGAGGTAATGCTGACAGTCTTCCAAACCTTCCCTCATTCTTCAGGAAGCTGTGCAGTCGAGTGCATCCTGACTTCCTTGCAGCTTTCCCAGGTAGCTCCTGCCTTTGAGGCCACTGGGTTGTAGGTCCACCCTGTCCAGAGTAGACAGGTCAGTGGCTTTTGACTGACCACTTGCTCTTGTTTTGGTAAATGCTGCTGTGCCTGAAGCGTCCCACCTAAATCCAGATCTGACAGTGTCATTCCTCTCCCTTAGGTGAAAACCCAGGGTTCCTCACTGCTTAAGCACATGCTGCACACTGGTGCGGTGGTCTGCACCCCTCTTCCAGGTCCCTTGGTCATTATTGCCCATCTGGGCTGCTGTGCTCTTGCCATCTGGTTGCCTGCAATAGTCTCACCTTTCCAAATATGTTCTACTGCGCAGAATCTCTGCCACCTTCTCTCCACCCAGACAACTCCTACATTAATACCTGGAATAACATATTCCCCCAGATATCTCTCCTCACTCATTTCTGCCCCATTTGGGTTTGTCTTTGCCATTACTGTGTTCTCAATTAGGGCTAGAAAGGAGGTTGTGTATTCTCCCCCTCAATATATTAGAGACCCCATTGTGAGTGAAAATGTGCCCGATTCTTCCTTCCATTTTCCAGAGCAGATTGTAGTTGTCGCTTGGTAAATGTTCGTTGAGTGAATAAATGAAGGAATGAATGAGTCGAGAGAAAGTTCTTGAAAACCAAGCAGTCTCATTCTTTTGAAGCTTGTCAACTATAGTTCTCTGATTATCATGCACATGGTAATTTCTGTATCAGGGGTTCATGCCATACTTACATCCCTTCGGGAGGCTTCTGTTGAAGGAAAAGGAAATAATTACTCCTCCCAGGCCTCAGGAAGCTGCTATGGAAGGAAAGAGAGGGAACAGGCCAGGAGGCTCGCTTGTCTTCACAAATGCTCTTGTTCTCCGAGCTTATTAGGCACGTAGATGGACACTTTTCTAAGAGATGTGCCTTCCACACAGTCATTTTCTGTTTACAGTCTTGCAAACAAATAAGTCTCCCAAATTAGAAACTGAACAGAGGGAGTAATTTAGGTCTGACTTTATAAAATAGAATTTAATTCCCATCTTTTTGTTCTTGCCTTTATTTCAATTTATTTACTAAAGCCCTGAGACACCCAAACCATGAATCAGCACCTATTTTTTTATACCAGATTCCGAAAATCAAGAATATGTACATATTTTGGGCATTCTTAATATTGGTCATCCAAAGTAAACTCAGAAGAACTGGTAGTAATATCTTAATAGGGCATAGTGGTTTTCAAATACATCATCTCAGGTCATTCTTAGAATTGTCCTGTGAGATGGGTGGGGAAAAATGAAATCCCTGTTTTGCAGATGGGGCAGGTGAAGCTCAGAGAGCATACGTGACTTCCTGGCAATCACATAGCTAGGAAATAGCAGTGCTCGCACCTGAACCAGATATGACCACACATATTTATAAATGAAGAGGCACTGACATTGCAACACAACCTATTTGACTATCTTTGCAAATCTCTAACCTCCCAAGGCAAATAATCCATGCTGGGGAAACTGGTTACTCAAGGAAATTCTTTATGGAATAATGTCTTGTGATCTAGGGAGCGCGTGAGAGAATCATCTGTGAGAGAAGATGGGACTAAGAAAGGAAAATAGTGAAAATTGACCTTTCATGTGATTAAAGGTTTCATGCAGAATGCAACTGAAATTACTTGGAGGGAAAGACAGATTGTAGGATTATTAGTTTCTATTTGGTTTTTAAAACTGGGACTCTCGTTTTCTCCATTCTCAGAGAGATTCAGACAATGATGAAAAATGCAGTGATGCCATTTATTTGACTTACTAGGTCCTCCTCCGAAGAGGTGAGAGTGGTAAATGTGTTAAGAACTCAAATAAAAACAATGGAAAATTTAAAATGCAGTCAATCAGGTGCTCCCTGATTAGCCTGCTCTTGTTAGAAAAATGGAATTTGAGGGTTTAAAACAGAGCTTGTTTCGAAATGATGCATGAGTTCCCAAAAACCTTGTTTAACATATTGCTGGAATAATGCATATGAGATGGTTAAAAATGGAAGTGGAAAAAAAGATCCCCAACACCCTTAGAGGAATTTGCAATTCATAAAGTTACTGCCAATTTTGCATTATAGTTGCCATGGTAACGAAGCTAGGCTTCTGCTCAAATGTTTCTCAGAAGGGGAAGGAATAGTATATAATAAGCTCTTCAAGTGTAATTTTTTTTATTGTAGTTGAATTAGTGTGTAATTCTTATGTATTTTAGTAACCCATGAACGTGCACTCTGTGGCTCTGATGTCTTATCGCGTTATGTTTAAACAATGTATGAAAAGTGCTGGCTACTAGCCAGGCTTGGTAATTAATGATAAAAATAATAACAAGAAACGTTATCAACAGTAATTAATTATAAAAGTGAAAACAAAAAAGCATTTCAAACCTGACAGTAGTAAATTTCTCAGACCAAAGCATGGGCTTATTGATTCAGAATGCTTTCAGCCAAGCTTTTAAGCCCTGTTCACAAGTCACCCCTTGCCCCCTCTCTCCTTCCCTCAGAAGAGTCCTATATGGTGAATAAATGAGGACCAATTAGACCAAAATAATACTTTCATTTGGCCATTTGGATAAGGAGCTATTTTTAAATGGTAATTGACTTTTTTTTTGGTGTGTTCTTTGTTCAGCTTCCACGGAGCCAGTCTAACAGCTGAGGCGGAGCAGAGCTGATCTGGACATGGAACTAAGGTCGTTTCGGGTTTGATTTCACAAAAGTTAGTTTTGAAAAAAGAAGAGGTAGGAACTTTGGGGTGGAACAGGTTGGGAGTGCATTCTCACTCTGCACTTTCTTTTTTCTTAATATTAGAAATGTATTTAATAATTAGTAAACATAAATAGTAAATTATTTTTATTTATATATATGTTACATCATTCTTCATTTTTATGCAATGTACGCTTTCTCCTCTCAGGTGTAGTCCCTGCAAAATCTTATTCGAGGCCTTTGGCAGTTTAACCCCCGAGGTCTCAGTTTCTTCACTCCCTCACATTCCCTACATGAATGACTTGAATGACCATGGCTTTCCTTGCAGTAATGCTGAGAATTATTAGACACAAAACACTTCTTCCTAAGTTTGGCTCAGTATATTTAGTTGCTTGTAGTGATGGCTTAAAACAATGCCTATTTATTACTTTGCAGTGCTAGAAGTCAGATAAGCAAAATGGGTCCAACTAGGCTAAAATCAAGATGTAGATAGGGCTGCCTTTTGTTCTGGGGTCTCTAAAAGAGAATTTTTTTTTTCTTTTTAGTTTTCATGTGGGGCAGGAGTGGTGCTTTCCAGCTTTTAGAGGCTGCCTGCATTCCTTGGTTCTTGGCCTCTCCTTCATCATCAAAGCCTACAATGGCCAGTTGAGTCTTTCTCACATCCCCACACCCAGATGCTGGGTGGCTTGCCTCCTCTTCCACCTTTAAGGATCTTTGTGATTACTCTGTGCCAGATAATCCAGAATAATCTCCCTATTTTAAGGTCAGCTGATAAGCAAATTTAATTCTATCTGCAGCCTGAATTCTTCCCTGCCATGTGTGTTCACACTTGCATTGTTTCTGAGGATTTCTTTGGAGGTGATGATGGCAGGGGTGGTGTGTGTGTGTGTGTGTGTGTGTGTGTGTGTGTATGTGTGTGGTGTCATTATTTTGTCTACCATTCACAGTAAGAATGAATAAATGATAACAATGTCAATTTCTATCATTATTATTTGTAGTGTTAGGAACAGTAATATTTACCCTACCTAAAAAGGGCTCCACTGAGAATTGATAGAATGGGGAGAACCATCAAAATCCAGAGCTGCCTTGATCAAATGTTGACTTGCCTAGAGTTTTTGTTACTTCTCTGTTTTCCGATAATCACTGTTCCGTGGGTTTGGGTGGGTCATTATTGTTGAGACCCACAGAATAACTGGAGCCATTGCTGGGGCAGTTTCTTTTCTTGGGTGTCTTTACTTTTATGTTTTTTTTTTATTATGAAAAGCTTTATTTCATTAACATTTATTTAAAAGATTCATTATTTAAAAAATAATCCTAAAGCTTAAGCCTTTCTTCTTGAAACTAAAGATCTCAAGAATTTTGATAATGTGTGTGGAGATAACAATGGGAGTTTTTGGTACAGTTCTTCCTGAGAGATTTTATCCTCACACTGTAATGCAGCACCAGTGTCTGCCAGCCATATATAAAAACAAGACAGAGAAGAATCCATCCACTTTCTAGCAGAACTGCAAGCAGAATGAGAAATGCTGGCCAACGTCCCACCAGGGAACACTGTGACTAAGGGCATCATGGGAGCTGGATCTCAGGAGGGCTCATCTGTTTGGGATGGTTTAGGTGTGACTCTGGGTAATTGTCCGGCAGATGGCTGAACAGCCACCCAATTCCTTTCTTCTGTTTTGAGGCCGTGAATTTCCATTCTCTCCTTCTCTGTCTCCTAGGTGGGATTTACATTATCGCTTGCACAGTTCTCTCCAGTGCAACTGAGCAACAAAAAACATGTTTTCACTGTCTAAAATGGATTTATCCTGTGTAAGTTAGCAGTGCTCTGGCTTCACTCTGTATGTTGTAGTTTGGGGGAGCAATTTTTTAATGCCATCACCATTCTTTCTAATTATTCTAGAAAGCCTTATTTCTACTTTTCCTTTCCTTTCACACCTTCTCCCCCTCCAACAGACTCTTGTTTGGTTTCTTTTCTTTAAAAAAAAATATTGATTTTTTTATTTATGCATACAAGAGCTGGAGTATAGGCTAGAGGTGCAGGGAGTGAGAGAATTCACCAGAGACAGAGTGGGGAGCAAAAGAGGAGGATCTTCTGAAATACACAGCTGAGGGGAGCAGCAGGCAAGACAGGAGAGGTCTGCTGCGCCATGTGGGTTAATTTCCTGGCCTAGGATCAAACTCTTGCAGCAGTGGCCGGCATTGCTTGATAGCTCTGACTTTAACCCCTGTGCCACCAGGGAGGCCCCTTGTTTGGTTTCTGTCCTAGTAATTTGGATTGATTTTTACTATTCTCATTTTTCTGGACTAATCAATCACTTCTCTGATTAAGTCAGTATATTTTCTCAAAAGAACTTAATGCGATTCTTTTATAAGAGCAAACAACCATGCTTTCAAGTTAAGTTTTTATCAATTTGATTTGCATACAGAGAATTGTTTGAAATCTGAGACTTATGTGTTAACAAAGATGAGTCAATATGCTGTAAAAGAAGAGAATGATCATCTCTTCTTATAAAATCTACTTGGGAGTAAATACAAGATATGTACTTATTAGCATTTCCCCTACAATTTTCTTCCTTAGGTGCTTACATTTCTACCCTGCTAACATATGTAATTCTTCTACTGGGGAGAGGGGTGTGGACTTTGAAAGAAGGAATTTATGATTTTGTTGATTTTCATTTGACCCAATGGACACTCTTTGGAAATACAAGCTGGCTTTCCTGCTGCATTAAAAAAAGATAAATGTTGCTATTTACTGGTAGTAAGATGAATGGGACAGAGAAAGGATATTCCAACTGTGAAGTTCTCCTATCATTTATTTGAGAACAGGGTCAGAATCCTGGTCCCTTCAACAGGGCATATTCAATAGATACACTAGCAGTTTAATAAATAATGTGCTATTTAAGTATATAAAAATGTTTTAATTTCATTCCAAAGGATTAATTTCAGAGACTTTGCTATGGAAAGCATCTTTTCCCTCCTTCTCTCCTAGCTCTTTGGGCAATTCATTTTTTTCCCAATCTTTGGAAAATATGGCTAGATTTTACTGAATTGGTATTGAAGTGTAAGTCTTATCACACCTAAGCATTGTCACACTCTCAGTGTCTGAACCTAAGTTTCCAGACACTTGAGTAGGGGACTTGTGTCCACTGTCACTGTGACTAGACTTGTAAGACAATGTGGGTTTGAGTGTGGGGAAATTGATGCTGCTGGTGTTAGACCAATCCCCCTTCGGGTCTGAGCGCTGCCATTTACTCTCTGTGTGGGCAACTTTCCTAAGCAAGGTGACCATAACCATCCTCCAAACCAGGGCACTTTTAGGGTGAGGGGGAATGTTATTAATAATTATGCCAGGACAAGTACCAATCAGAAAAACCTTGGGTAAACCAGGATGTATGGTCATCCTATCTGTTGAAGAGAATGAGATAATGAATAAAGAGTGTTTATCACAGGGCTTGGCATGTACTAAGTCAGTAAATGTCAATTATTTGCTAATTACACATATATCCAATGTTTCATATTTCTCAAAGTAATTAGGACCATTAAATACTATTAATAAGATCTGTCACTTGTTTATCATACAGGACTCACCAAAAGATTTTGGGTTTCTTTCTTGGAACAAGTGTGCTGTTGACTTGTTTCCTTTATGTATAACATAGAAGTTTCACTATCCTAACCACTTGACCTACATGAACTAATTTTTTATTAAATCCATATCACTAGAATGCTACTTACTGTTCTCAGGTTGATATAAAGGAGATACAGAGGAAGCTACCAGAATTGTGAGTTTCAGTTTAAAATTTTTCGTTATAATATAATCACCAATGGAGGATTTTCTCCTGTACGAAAAGTTCCTGAGTAGAGATCTGCTTAAAAACTCCAGAAATGTGGGGCCTCCCTGGTGGCGCAGCGGTTAAGCGCTGCGCTGTGGAGCTGTCGGCAGCAGCGATGAGAGTTTGACGCCCAGCTGGGGAGAATCCCAGATGGTGCGGCAGACCTCTCCTGCCTTGCCTGCTGCTCCCCTCAGCAGTGTATTTCTGATCTGCCTGTTCTGCTTCCCACTCTGTCTCTGGTGAAGCCTCTCACCACTCCACACCTCTGGCCTGTACCCCAGCTGTATGTAAAATAAATAAACCTTTAAAAAAAAATTCCAGAAATGTTTGCATGGCTTTGTCAGAGACTAGCTATGGTATAGGAGACTTTCAGTGTGGTTGCTCTTGCAATAAAAGGACTTGAGATTGAAGATACTTCTCTAATGTCTTAACCTTGTTCAGTAAGAAAACAAGAACTGGAGATAATAGAATGTATTGCTACTGCTATGATAACAACTCAGCTTCGCTATACAGGAAAGTTGTGATAACTGAAGAAGGGTGGATACCTTGGAAAATATGTCATGATCATCACATCCTTCATAATCCTTCATATTCCTTTTTTATGTTTTATGGGCCCAGAAGCCTGTGCTGATTTCTTTCTATAATATATTGCGGTGGACTTTGTGAAAAATTGCTGGCCAAACATTTTCTTGCCGGCATCTTTAGCAGTCGAATTATTGATGCCTGGTCTCTGCTAAGAGCTCTATAAACCAAGTTCATTCATTCATTCATTCATTCATTCATTCATCTTTCTATGCATTGATCTGTGCAACTGTTCAGCAAATGTTTATTGTGCCTAATAATATATGCTAGTAGAGGGACAAAACATTTAAGCAAGCAATAGTCAGTCTTTACCTTTCTGGTAGATTTGCAAAAATGGCTCAAACTCTCCATCCCTCTCGCTTTGCTGCATAACTTCCATCTTGACTCTGGTCTCAGCCACTAAACTTGTTCTCAACAATGAGTTGTTGGTAGCATGACTTAAGCAAAGACTTGAGAGTACTTGTGCAACCAGGCTTGTTCTCATTCTTACCCTCTTCATCATCATAAGAATGTCTGTGAAAGCCTGTTGGATTATTAGAGACCTTGGGACAGAGATGAATTGGCCAGTCATTCTAGACAAGAACATCCTCTATCAGCTAAAAGTCATCTGACCCCCATCGATCAGTACATCTCCCTATTCATGTGAGATTGTCCAACTGAGACCGGAAGAACCACCCAGTCAAGTCTAACCAACCTCAGCAGAGCTGCCTAATCAACCTTCCCAGAGGTAGGAGCAAGAATTGCTTATTGTTATATGCCACTGAAGTGTTGTGATTGATTGCCAGGAGGCATTGCTGTGGGAACAGTTAATGATATAGCTACAAAGATTCTTGTCCTCATAGCTTTTCTCCTTGACAACCACATTTCCATTTTTCCTAAGACATGTTGCATATCTATCTGCTTGATGTTCTCACATATTCTGTAATAATGTCTTTGGAAGAATGCAATAGCTGTTTTGAGATATCTGCTTCTGGTGGGTTCATGCTTCTAAAAGAGTTGGATTGAAACTGCAAAAATTTTTATGAATATCTGTGAAATTGAGGAGGAGATTCATGTACTTATCTGCCATTTATTGGTTTCTTGAGTGCTGGCTTTGCATCAGACATGGAGCTGGGCATTGGGGAGTGGGAAGTAGCAAATGTAAATAAGTCTACTTGTGCCGTCCTCACACTGACTGGAGGATGCTCTCAGTGGGTAAATAGAAAAAAAAACAGCACATTGTGGAAAGTACAACTATAGAGGGATAAGAACAATTTTGTTTTCAAGTGTATTGAAAGAAACATCTTGATGGAAACACTTGAATTAAAGACACACTGAAATACTGTCAGATTATACATTCTCTCAATAAGTACATGCTGAATACCTGCTATACACCAAAGAGTAAGTAGGTGCTTGGAAGTTATTAAAATAAATCCTTAAATGGTTTATAATTTAGAATGGGTCACTGGCAGAAAGAATTAAGTACTAAAACAGAGGTTCAAAGTATGATTTAAGTAAAGAGTGAGGAATAATTAATTCTCATTAAGGAAAAAATGCAGTGCCTTAAGGATGTCATTGAGTTTAATCTGGATGTTGAAAAACTTTAATTTATAGCTGTCAATAAAAATAGTTCTACAATATAATGAATGGTTATCAGTGTGTGGCAGAAGTCTTAGACCACCGACTGAAAGATTTGGAAAAGAGACAGCTAAGGGGTACTGTGGAGGAAGAGAATGAGAAATAATCAAAACCTGGACATCCAAATTCTGTCATTAGCACATCCTTTGTGTGGCTCCCATCAATTCACGTAGTCACTTTTAGTTTTCTCATCTCAAAAATGAATGAAGTGATTTTAGATAACTCATACAGATCCTTCTAGCTTTAAGGTCCTGAGGAACCTAATGAAATTACTCATCATATACTTAAGTGCAATGAAATAGAAAAAATTTTCCAACAAAGGCTAGCATGGGCTTAGATATTGGATATCATTTAAACTGATACACTTTGAATATTTAATATATTTCAGTTATTTACATGTGAAAACACTTCGATCTTAATGTAACAAACACAGCATGGTGGAGATTATTTTCGTGAATGGACTGAACCTTTAGTCTGAATGAAGAGGGGGAAGTTTGTGGAGAGTTTGTATCCCAGAGAGAGAGCACACCAGACAGACCCGGGTCCAAATGTCACCAGCAATGTGATTCTCCATACATTGCTTAACTTCCATATGTCTCAATGTTCTCGTTTACAAAATGGGAATAATAATCCAGCTTCACAAAGGGAGGAACAAATAAGGTACTGCATTCATTGTTACTGGTTAGTAATTTGTTGTTGATAACATGGGTGAATAGTGACATTTCTATGTGAAGGTCCCTCCCTATACACAAGAGATGTGTTCCTGAAAGATTGTATGTGATTTGAAGCTTTATACCACCTTTATGTTTGGAGCGTGATGTTTTAAAAGTCCTTGCTGTGACTCTTCAATTATTTTCTTTAAGAATGGATTATAAAACTGGAAAGAATGTGTAATAAACTACTAGTGCCTACCCAGTATTTTCTTTCCCCTTGTTCCTTACTGTGACGTTGCTTGACTCACAGTGTGTTCATCTGAAAGACGCCATTTCCCAAAGCTTCTTGTGTGTGGATGTGGCCAATGTGACATGATCTGAGAACAATAGGTAAAGCGGCCAGAAAATTACCTGGTGCCCCATACTTTCCCCTTTTTCTCATTAAAGATTGGATGTCTGTCTAGAGTAAGATACATTTTTTTTAGCTTTGAGAAAGAAATTCATATACTAATGATGGTGGAGCCATTGGACAGAAGGTGCCATAGTGCCTGGTGACTGCTGCCCCCAGAAATTCTGGTATTAAATTCAATGGAATGATGTGTGTGTGTGTGTGTGTGTGCACGCGCACTCCCCTGCACATGCACACAAATGGGGGGGGGATCAGAAATCAGAGTGGTAATCATGCCTGACTATACCCCCCAAGCAAATCATTTGCACAGAATCCCACAAGACTTACCACTTAATATTGACAATGCAGTGTTTTGTCCCTAAAGTTTTTCAAACACTCAGACATCCCCTAGATGCTAGAGAGGCGTACAGGAATGGTACCTGGTCTAGTCTTGAAGGACCAGGGAAGGCTTCATCACAAAGATGATGAGTGTGCAGAGAGGGCAAAGCAGCAGTTAGCTAGGCAGAGGCTGGAAGTGGAAGAGAGTGGGGTGGGTGGGGGGAAGACAGAGAAAAAGGAGCAGTATTTGTAAACTCATAGAGGTAGACATAAAGTTGTTTTATTTGAGGGAAATGCAAATAGTTAATCTACAATGAAACAATGTCAGAAGTAAGGGGTAGGGAGTGGAAGAGGTCGCAATTTGAGACTGAAAGCTAGGCAAGCGGGTCAGGCAGACTTCTAAATTTTTTTTTTTAAAGATTTATTTATTTATACATACGAGCTGGGGTACAAGCCAGAGGTGTGGGGCGGCGAGAGGGTTCACCAGAGACAGAGTGGGGAGCAGAACAGGCAGAACAGAAATACACTGCTGAGGGGAGCAGTGGGTGAGGCAGGAGAGGTCTGCCCCACCATGTGGGATTCTCCCTGGCTGGGCGTCGAACTCGCTGCCAACAGCTCCACAGTGCAGCGCTCAACCGCTGCGCCACCAGGGAGGCCCGACTTCTAAATTTTTATTTAGGCATTTGCTCCATCCTAAAAGGAATGCACTTCCATTTTTGAAAAACTTTTGTTATGGCAAGGAGGAGGAATAGACTGGGCATAATTTGGGTATTTCAGTGAACCAGATATGAGATGTTAGGAATACACTGAGGGTGTAGGACTGGAAAAACAAAGTAAACAGATTTAGGAGATAATATGGGTTACAGTTGATAGGACTTTATGACTGGTTGGCTTAGTACCAAGGAAGATGCCAGGCTCTGGCTTAGGCTGTAAAGCAGGTATTACTAACTGGAGCTGTATGGTTGCAGATTTGAAACTCTCATGGATGGCATATTTGCTGCTTCTTACAAGAATCCTAAATGTCTGTTTCCTATTTCAATATGAGCTTGGTTGCAATTGACTTAGCGAAAATTAAATTTTATTGATAAGAAGGTATGCCATCTGGCTGTTCTCTGACTGTGTGATATCTATTTCCCTGGGTATAATAAAGATGTAACCTCTGCCACAGGAAGCTATTACCTGATATTATTTATTTCCTGATAAAAAGGAGCAAATCATTCCTGGACATCTGTGGAAAATGAATTTCTAATAAAGCTAAGGTAGTTAATGTCTGAATAGGAGTTTCTTCTCTGATGATAAATGTCTACCCTGCTGAAATAGTTTCCATAACTCAGCAGGTAAGAGGGCAGAGATGTTGTGTAATTGTCAATGAGGCAATAAAGGGATGTTTGTTCATTGAGTTTATAATCAGCAATGAACCTTAACTCTTAGGAAAAATGAAAATGTTTTGGTGGACCAGTTTAACAATGGGGAGCTTCTGTTTCAGAAAAAAAATAGTATTTCGGTATGTGTTTACTATAGCTGTGAATGGATACTAGAAAAAATGGGGAGGATACTTCTGGGAAATATATCAAACAGTGACCATGTGTGGGAGCTCAGTTCTAACAGCTCTTAGAACAAATAATTGCTGACCACTTCGTGTACACAGAGGACTGGTTTCTTTCTAATTGTTCTGTGCAATTTTTGCTTAAAAATCCCTCACTGCTAGATTGCCGTCCATATTGCTGGGCTACGAACATGTGGTAGCAAGAGGTCAAGTACACCACTATCTCTACTGCCTGGATCTTTTCTCCCTTCAATGTCTTTATGAACAATAATTAACGGTTTCTCTGACACTGAATGCGAAAGACACTCACAAGACCGGCATGTGTGGGCAAGTATGTCACATTCAATTGCCATCCCTGTCTGGAGGCTCAGGTTGGGTGTCGGGGAGTCTCTTAGTGTTCACTGGGCTCCAGTGGGATGTGTGGGTGTCAGCAGACTTCAACAAGTCTTCCTCTTTTTGGAGACATTTATTAGAACCAGTTTGTATTACTCAGAATAGACTAGTTGCTGTAACAGAGACACAGATATTAAGTTAGAGTTTACTTCTCTTTCACCTCTTAGTCCAGAGGTGGGGAAGGGGGGTGGGGCTCAGAATAGATGTTCTGCTCCTTCAGCTACCCAGGGTCTTAGGCTCTTCTAAGTTATTGCTTTGCCTTCCCTGACATTATTGTCCTGAGTTCCATGGTCAAAGCTCATTTTTGACAGTGCTTCCTCTTTATAGTCCAAGAGGAGAAAGAAAAAGGGGGTTGAGGGCAACCTTTTTTTTTTTTTAAACATAACCCAGAAGTTGCTTAGTCTGTGTCTTCTTGTCTTGTTCCCTAAAGTTCACACTTTTACCAGGCTTATAATTCTAACCTAACAACTTATTATCTCTTCAGTTTCATCTTTAAACCTGTGGATCATTGGGCTACATTCAAAGTGACCTCTTTTTAGTTACTTTAACATCATGCTCCTTGTCATCTGAATGTGGTGGCTTTTTTTGTTTGGAACTTACTTTATTCCTTTCTTATTTGCCTGGATAACATTGATTGATTCATTAAACAACTTTTTTTGTTATGTGTTATAAGATTATAAGTGAGAAACAGTAGTAGGCACTAAAGATATGGTAGAAAATAACAGAGAAAAGTCCCTGTTCATAAACATTAGGACTGGTGTGGTTCTAATCAAGGTTTTTTATAATCCATCATGGTAGACACCCAGTGGGCGCTCAATTGTTAACTCTTTGTGCATGGGAAGGAAAGCTTTCCACCTCCCACTTTCCTTGCGAAGGTTACTAGCCAGCTCACCAAATTAAAGGAAAGGTTAAATGATGAGGACTTGTAAGCAGTAGGTAAGAAGGCTCTATAGTCCCAGCACCAGGAATCCTTGAATTGGCTTCTCGTGCTACTCGCGTTGTTAGAACTCGTGTCCTGACTTCCTAGAGGTACGGTGGAGGGGGACTTCTATGTGTCTTCTTGATTAAGTTTCAAATTTCTGAGAAAGGGCATCAAACACTGTAGTCAAGTATTTATTTTTACAGGTAGGATGTTGTGTCAGGCAGCCAGAGCATTTCAGACAGAAGATGATGGTAATTTGGATTATGTTGGCATTGGGGATAGAGATAAGTGGTTGATAGGCAGAAACTAACAAGACTTGCAGAGTGAAGTGGTCAGTGTGCAAGGGAAATAAATATTGACTATTGGTAGATTTGGGGTTTAAGAAACTAATAGAGTTTGCTGAGGGGGGGAGGAAGGAGATTTGGGTGGATAAGATTTAGAGGCGGAGAGGAGTTATCAGTCTATTTTGGTCATGTTGTTTTGCAATACTTAATCAGCCATTGGATATGAAACAACAGCTGAGTCGGCTAAAGATATTGCTATGGGAGTCTTCAGTATACGGGTGCTGTTTAAAATCAAGATTCTTGATGAAATAACCTATGGATAGATGGAAGGTAGAGATGACTAAGATCCTGGGACTGAGCCCTGGGGCACAACTATACTCAGAGGTTCTAATATGGGAAGAAAGGGTGCAAGGAGGCTTAGAAGGGAGGCCAGCAAAATGGAATCTTCCGCCAGTGTCACAGAAGCCAGATCTTATTAACAGTAACAGATCTTCTGGATGGATGTCTGTTCAGTCTTGAAGCACATAATCTGCTTTTGCCATCCCCCAGTTGGATTCTATCCTGTACTCCCTATATATCCTAATATACCTGATTTAATCCACCACTATTACAGATTTTATGGACAGGTCGCCCAGACCAGACGGTCTCTGCAGCATCACTAACAGGCTACACCAGTGCTTCTCTCTTCTCCTTGGTGCTTAGTTTCTTATTTTATTTCACGGACTATAACTGGTCCAGTTAATACCAATCTTTTGTGTTTATGGGAGAATTCCCTGTGTTTATGATTGCTGTGGTCATGTACCTTCCGCTGTTGACTGCTCCAGATCTGTGCTCTGGTTGGACTTTTTAAATTATTTTTTTATTATTTATTTTAAAGATTTATTTATTTTTGCATACAGGCTGGGGTACAGGCCAGAGGTGTGGGGCGGTGAGAGGGTTCACCAGAGACAGAATGGGGAGCAGAACAGTCATATGGACGGGAATACACTGCTGAAGGGAGCAGCGGGCAAGGCAGGAGAGGTCTGCCGCACCATGTGGGAATCTCCCCAGTCGGGTGTCGAACTCGTGTCACCACTGCCGACAGCTCCACAGCACAGTGCTTAACCGCTGCGCCACCAGGGTGGCCCTGGTTGGACTTTTTATTGCTCAATACAGTATTAGGGCTAGATGGATGGTAAGCAATCTTAGAACACAAACCTCTTCTTTTACAGATGAGGAAGCTGAGCTCCAGGAGTGCCCATCTGTCAAAAGAATGTGATGGTCATATTTTCACAGCTCTCATAGGCTGACTGATAGGACTAATTAGTTCTTTTGTATATTTAAAATGTAAACACATTAATATAAGAGACCAACAGGCGTAAGTCAAGGAATGGGATGAGTAAGGGAGGTGGTCATGTGAAGAAAGTGATAATACCAGTTCTGCCTCCTTTACTGTCATTGCATTAGACACCATGAGTAATGACAAAAATAAAATGCCATAATAATATGTAATAAAATACAAAGATGAGACTGTATTTGTTTCCAGATAGCCAGGGAACATTAACCACTTTCCCCAAAAGTCTCTGGTACTTAAGGGAGGAGTTTCTTCTATGTTCTGATATCTATCTGGTTTCATGTCTCTCAGCATCATAAGCATTTATAGAGTTCCAACACCAAATGCAGGTAGCAGTTATAGAAAGTGCAAGACCTTCTACATTTAAGCAAGAAACTTGAAGTTCACTGCACACTTTGGTATGGACCAAGGGGTCCTGCCTGTTTCTCCCTGTAAGGCAGATGTTTCTAAAGGAACAGAGGATTCTTAAGAGTTGGGAGTCAGAGTGGATGACAAGCTTCGTCCAGCGGTGAATGCTGGCACGTAGCAGGACCACTGAAGTTGTTTAGAAGGTATGGGAATATTAGACAACTCCAAAGACCAACAAAAGATGCCATTCAAGAAGCAGAGGCAAATGACACATACTCCTGAAGTGACAACAAATACACTTTAGGTTGCTTTTATTTTCTCATTTTTCCTTAGGGGGCCTAGCGACCCAGGAGTCCCACAAGTAGAATTGCAATTAATCATCATCATTTACCTTCCAGAGAAGAAAAAGTTCATTTTGTGAAAGTTGTATTTCTAAAATTCGGATACACTTGGAAACCATAGCTTTATTCTTCCAAGTAATTACCAACTACAGAAGGAGAGAAAAAGCTTATAATCAGGGACATAGTGTCAGATTTTTTTGGCACTTTCATTTAGAACATTTATCCAGCCTGAAAAAACATTATTAGGTTTCCATTCCAGATTTGTTCCAGAGAAAGCTTTTCACTTTCCCTCCCTTGACAGAGAATCTTAATATAACACAACATAGGGGTTACTGGGAAGAAAAAGAACAGAATCAAATGTGAATTTAGGGATCTACAATTATAATAAATGTCACTCTATAGACAAGGTAACCGTGATTTCTATGCATCTCTTCCTCCCTGTCTCCACCCCTCCCTCTCTGACTGGCTGCCTTTTGTTAGGTGTTGTGAGGACTCTGGGACTTAAGGGCCCATGCTGCAGTGCCTGAGGAGAGGCTCGGAAACCCCAACAGGGGGAGTTTAAGTGAAGGCCTGGGGGCCCCAGATCGCCACAGCCAAATTCACCCCTCTTTCCTTCTCATCTTCACCCTGGCACACACGTCACAAACTTAACTGTCGGATATTAAGAAAATGCTCAGCAGTGAGTTCTCATTCTAAAATAATTGCCTTATAAATTAATAGTAGCTGTAAGGGAAGGGGGGTGTTGGCTACACTGGGTAGAAGATGTCAGTTATATGGTGAAGATAGAATTAGACTTTTCACGGTGAAGTTATACTAGTACATACAGATGTTGACTTATAATGAAGCCTACCTGAAATTTATATGTTATAATGCAATGTCACTTCAATTAAAAAAAAAAAAGACTGGTCTTATAAAAGCAATTCATGATAATCTTTATATTGAATAATTCAAGTCCCCACACACCCACTCTTCACTTTCACTCATATTAACATGATCTTTTTACTCTTTTCCTCTCCATCCTCCATATCCTTCATTTAATCAGATCTCCATTTGTTCTCCACATAACAAAAAATGGATTTGAGGTCGCTTACATGTATATATGAAATAAAAATACAAGAAATAGATGAGATAATTGAGGCGAAAGAGAAATGAAGTATTGACATGAGAGACAGCCAGGGGTGAGGTAAACATTTGGAAACACAAGTGATAGAGTTCTCTGGAAAGCCAGAGGTTGGCTCTGAATTCTGCTCTGAGCTTCTTGAGTAAAGGGGGAAATGGGAGGAGCTGTAATAATCAGAGTCCAACAGTCAAAAATACACCAGTCTCTCCGATAACTTTATACTCTAGTTCTTCATATTTTACAAACTGGTACCAAACTGTTGACCATTTTTTCATCTACACACTGCAATAAGCTGGACCAGGAAGACAGAGCAAGATGTTCATTATAAACTAATTTCGGTCTGAATTATTGATGTAGCTGCATTTCCTGTATTAAGTTACACACCAGAATCATCTAGAAAGCTTTAAAAAATACACATTCCTGGGGCCTATCCATAAAAGATTGTGGTTTGTCAGTATGAAAAGGAGGAAAACAAGATCTCTCTCTTTACACACACACACACACACACACACACACACACACACACACACAGTTTTTTTCCTCTTGATGCCTCTGCTATCGCAAGTCCACAGATGTGTATTTAGAAAGCAGTGATGTAAGATGTGGTTAGAAGGGGAGTGCTGGACATCAGGTTCTCCATGAAATGAACTTTGGATCAGAGATTTGCATGCAGAAAATTTATTGAGGATGTTCTGGAATTAACATCTATAGTTACGAAGTTAAGAAGGAAGGAGATAGCAGAGGGGAAAGTTGGGTTATGTAGCAGTCACTAAAAACTGCATGATTCCAAAGAGAGCTCTGGATCTAGAATAGCTCAGCATATTTGTCCAAGTTCAGGAGGATGGGCTTTCTATGTCCTCACTGACCAATCATTATGTGGTGACTTCCAGGAGAGGAGTGTGATTTTGGATGAGGGGACTCTCTCAGTAGAGGACAATCTCTTGGCAGAAAATCATTTATGAGTTGTTAGTTGCCAACACTCTCAGTAGCTGGGGAAATGAACACCTTAATACTGAAAAACAAGATATTGGTGGGACAATACTGCATCTACTACCATCTACCTCTAAGTCATTCAGGTGTGTTGCGTGTTGCTGTATGTCTTGGGAGTATCTAGTTTGAGATTCTAGTGACCCAGTTTTCTAGGAAAGCATTTAAAAATGGAAGTTTAGGGCCTCCCTGGTGTCCTAGGGGTTAAGTCTCAGGGCTATGATTGCAAGGACCTGAGTTTGATCACTGGTCAGGGAGCTAACTAACATGGCGCAGCAGATCTCTCCTGTCTTGCCCACTGCTCCCCTCAGCAGTGTATTTCAGTAGATCCACCTGTTCTGTGCCCCACTCTGTCTCTGGTGAATGCTCTCACCCCCTTCACCTCTGGCCTATACCCCAATTCTTCTCTGCATAAATAAATAAATCTTTTAAAAAAATGGAAGCTTAATGAAATAAATTATAGCCAGTGCTTTTGTCTACATTTCTAGGGATAACTTACTCCTTGAAGCATCTCTATATAGCTTTCTAAAGGTCAGTCCTCTTGACAACTACACTGTACTTGCTACTCATTGCAATAACTACACTCACTTTGCTATAGATGACAAAGTACCATGCCCTTCCCCGCCCTTATTACTTTTGGATCTCCATGGCTACCAGGAAGCTCAATTCTGTAATGACATCTACTGTTAGGTGTGTTCTACAGAAGTGGGCCACCACCGAGTTGTCCAGCAAATCTGCTGCCCTGTGCAGAGGTACATTCTTTTGCATTTTGGCAAGTGGCTTCTTTCTGAGCTTTCTTGAGGGTCAGAGTCATCTAGTGAGTTTTCCCAAATTATCCAGTATTCCTGTCATTGTCTAGTTTTCTGATGTCTTTTTAATTGTATGGTGCAGAATTTCTCATTACTTACTGAGGACCACTGTTTTCTCTAAATTACTCAGAGCTCTGTTAGTGACATAGCACTGTCTAACTGGGTCCTTGCCTAGTGTTAAATTCTTTGTTGTTCCCCCTTAACTGCCATTATGTTTTACCCACCTTTTTAATCCTTTGTACCCAGTCCCATGCACACTGCCTTCAACCCCTGTCAGTACATTTTGTCTGGATCCTGTAGCTTCTTTGGCATATGGCTCCTTTCTTCCTTAGCAGGCCTTGCAATTTCCCAGGGCCAGTTTTGTTGTGAGTTACACCTGGTTACTTGAGTGTCCAGTGGGGCGGTTAGAGCAGATCCTGGGAGGAGCCCACATTATCTTGGAAGAGCAGAGTCCCGCTGCCTTGTCCTCTGTCAAAGTGGGACATTAGCCTTGAACACTTCTGCAGAGAGTTCAGGAGAACCTGAGGGCACAGGACTGTTGAGTGACTCTGCCCGCATCCTCCCACGTCATGTCTCAAGGTTCCAGCCCTTTCCAATCAGGGCTTTGATACTGGCACATCAGACCTGCCAGAAATGTTGAATTATTGGCAGTTATGTGCCTCTTGTTCTTATAAGTCGTGGGCTTGATTCTCAATATTGTCTGCCTTCCAGGGTCAGGAGATGAGAGTCACTTGATATGCTGCAAAACAAGCGTGGGCTTTCACGTTTGGTCTTTAATTAGTGATGAATTACCCTGATTATTACCATTTCCTCTTAATTTTTAAGTGCCTCATACATCAGACCTGCTAAGCGTTGCGTTTTACTAGAATCCCATGCCAGTTTACCATCACTGAAGGAGTGGGCTGGGTCTGTCTGGGCACCACGTCCCATCAGTGATGGCGGACACTCCTGCTGACTGGTTTGTGGATTGATCGGCTCCAAGTTCTTATTTTTGAATGTTTTGACCACTCCTCATACCCCCGCTCTCAGAAAGAGGGTTCCCTGTGATATAGATATCTTTATAAGGACTTGTAGGGAAGAGGATGAAGCAAGAGTGAGAAGAGGAAGAATTGGGCGGTGATAAATTCGTGACCAGGGCCTCAGTCAAAGCCGGGATTTGCTCCGGAGCTGGGTGGCTCTGCACTGTCACCCCCACATCAGATGGGGGGCCTGGCCCTTAGATCTGTGACCAGTCACCAGATGTAGATATTTCCAGGAGGATGATGTGAGCTCAGGATGAGATCAGGGTGTTCTTTTCAATATAGGACAATCTCTGCAGCAGGACTCCATTATGCACCGACACGCCCAGCAGCTGGGGAATTAAGTGACTCAGTCCTTGACAGGGCAGGAGCTTCTGGGTAGCCCAGCACAGGTCCATGACAGAGAAAAGCAAACTGGGCCTTGAACTTTAAGTCACTTTCTTAAAATATGTGTAATCTGATTTGTTTGCTGCTACATAGGCAAAATCATAGGATCACCTGAGACTGAGAATTAGAATACTAATGTAAGTTTGGAGACATGTAATCATTGAATGGCACTTCAATTATATAAATCCATAATTTCCTCCTGATGGGGTTCACATCTTTAAAGATGCTCTCTTCTCACAGTCTAAGAGAGCCTGAAGTTAATTTCTGTTGCTGAGTCTCTATCCTATAAGCACAAAGGTCTATATTCCTAGAGAACACAAACATCAACGGACTTGCTACCTTTCTCCAGGAAGGTGGGTTGCAAGGCTATTCCTGAGCCAGACCAATTGTGAATCCCTCCACTCATCTAATTAGAGCTGATTGGGGAGGGAAAGTGGTGTGGGAAGGAAAGAAGAAGGGACAAGAGGATTACATTAAATGCACATTTAAATTATAAGATGCACCACAATTTTTAAAACATTAAAATATGCATAATTATGTGCCTTTGTAAAAGGACAACATAGTATGAGGCATTGGTGAGTGCTATAATAAAAATATACAAATTATGGAAAAGGAGGGGAGAACAACTAGAAATAACAAGAGAAGCCTCATGGGAGGATTAAAATTTGAATAAGGTCTTTAAAGAAATAAAGAAACATGGCACACTTAAGAATGTGTGTGATTCTATGTGATTCTATGTAGTATTGACCTTTAAAATGTGTATATATATATTTATTCAGCCTGGCCAATCTAGTAAATAAGATCACATTTTACTGTTCCATTCTTTATTTTTACTGAGTCTCACAGTACATTAAATTTGTGAGGATCTAATTATTGATCCATTTACATTATACTGTTATTTAACTATTTAAGTGATATTTGCATATATATTGTGTTATGGTGTCAAGAGACCTTACAGCGAAGGAAGTCTATTAAAATATCAGTAGAGCAAATGGTGTTTACATTTGCTTTGCTACTTGTTAACATTTGCCAGTTCCATGTTGTAATCTCCTAGTAACAACAGGGGCAATATAATAAATTTGTAGCTAGTATGTCATAGTTACCTCAAATTTGCAGCAAAGCAATGGATATTAAGTAATTCCCAACACTGATCACATTTCACATCTGAGTGGTAAAACATGATAAAGAAGAAATAAAATTATATGATACAATCACAATATTTGGAAACTTCTAAAACATTCTTGAATGAAAGTGCCTCTTTCTTCTGCTTATAGAATTATTTTGTATTCATTGTAAAAAACTTAGAAAAATTCAGATGAAGTATTCACCCATAATTCTTGGTAAGGTAGTGAAATCGGGCAGAAGGGGTGTCTAGTCCCTTCGTGGTCGCCAACTGAAATCGGGCAGAACGGGGCTCAAATGCCCAGGCTCTGCAGCAAGAGCCACCAAAATGCCCAAAAGGCCAAAAGGCCAAATACAACAAAGGACAGCGCCTGATGAGAGGACAGGTCACTGCCTGTGGGTCTCACCCGCGCACACAATTGCAGGAGACTTCAGGCTACAGGAACAACAGCAAACATGGGGGTTATTGTACAAATGGGGGAAACAGAGAGCTCGCTGCATCCTCAAGTGGCGCCGCTTCACCCAGAACGCAGCGGGGATGGCAGCTCCTTGGGAGGTGCTGGGTTAGTCCAACAAACAGGCCTCTGAGACACCAGGCGCAGGCCTCTGGGGCTCCTTTCAGGCCACGTCAGAGACAGCACCGGAGGCCCAGTCTCTTCAGAGTCCTTCGGCTTCTCTTCCTCCTCGGAGGGCGGCTGCTGGTGCTTCTTTTCCTCTTTCTTCTCTTCTCAGAGGCCAGGAACTGACTTCTCTCTTCTCTCTTTGGAGTCTGGAACCATCGTCTTTCTTCTCCTGGGGGCTGGTCGTGTCGTGTCTTCTCTTGTTCGGTTCAATCTTTTCCCCCCTCTTCGGTTCAATCTTATCTTTTTCCTCTCTTCGGTCCAATCTTTTCCTTCTCCTTCTTTTTCCTCCTTTCGGTCCCTCCAGTCCTGGCTTATATCCTCTCCCAGAGTACCATCCATAAGTCTGATTGGACCATGTTCAATCCTGGAGCTGATTGGACCGACCCATCAGCTCCTAGCACCTGATTGGTCCATACAGAAAATGGCAGTTACTGGGCAGGAGCAACTGCTATAACTGACTCCAGAGCAGCGGGGATAAGAGGCCCCACCGCTCCTGCAGGTACTCAAGCTGCTAAGGCAGCTTGGTTCCGGTAACAGTAGGACCAGCAATACAGCATTGAAAACAGGAATAATGCCACTGCAAAGTCAGTTTTGAATGTCACTGATAGAAAATCCAATCTCAGCTCAACCCTCCCCTCCTCCCCACAACATCGTATAGCTCAGACCATCTGGAAAATAATAACTCCCCTCCACCCTTGCTTTCCCTTGTTGGCATTTTTCTTCTTTTTAGTGTAACATTTTTTGTTGCAGTGATGTTGGTACACAGCACCACGTGTGGTTCAGAATTATAGGGTCAAACCTCTTCAGTTGTGTGTCACACACCACACCCACCACCAAGGTAATTTTCAACACACTAATCTTTGTGAATAAAAAATTACCAGGCTTATAGAATAAGAAGCCAGAAAGTCCGCTATACGAACATATGGGGCAATTCTGAACATCATAGGAAATTCAAGATGATTTCAAAGCTGATGCTGTGACACTATCCTCAGAACAATTGTTCTTCCCCACAATTGCTGCCAGATAGCGGCCTTGACTCTCCAGCATTGTTTGAGAGCAGCACTCCTAGTTGTCGTTGTTCTGGTGATGTATAATGTATGATAAGATTTGTTGATTTAGGAAAACCACATCACATATAAAAACATCCATTTGTAACGATTTGACCAGTCTATCTTTACAAGGATTTGATTGCATCTACTAAATCTCTCGAAAACGAAATCTCCCTTGTGTTAGCTGTGGGTCTGCTCTGTAAATCTTATTGGAAAGAGTTAAAATAGAAATGAACAGAGAATGGAAGTGGAACTTTGAACACTGTACCTATGTAGTGAATACTGATACTATTATATAGAACAAGAGCCTTGTCCTGAAAGTGAGTTATATAATGGAGGCAGATGGTCAACTGAATATATGTCATCCACTATAACTTGGTCTAAACTAATTACCTAATGCAAGAAACAGATGTCCAGGGAGTCTTTTAAACAGAAATGATCTATGAGTGACTTTACTGTGTAGCCAAAATTATGGCAGCTATTAAAATGCCATTGATGTCCCAAAATAGAAAAAACAAAAGGTGGGTTAAATAATATTTTATAATCATTTTTCCTCTCAGGAATTCAAAGCATCTTGGCAGTAGTAACATGACACATGCACATTAGTAACCATAGAGTAAGACTATTTGTGAGATTGTTCACTTTGAGTAGGTTGTAGGGGTGCCTTTATTTAAATTATTGCTTCTGTGAACTAAATTGTATCCCTATGACCTGCAAACAGAAATACATCTCTGAGATTTCCAGTGCCCAGGAAGAATGTGTTACAAACACTCCAATGTTTGCTGTATCCTTCAATGGAAGCCAGTGGGGAAACCAAGACCTGATCTTCTATAGATGAACTCAGGCTTCTTAATTCCCTATATAGTTTGGACTTTAAAGGTGAATGTAATGTCTGTGAGTACCTATGGATAGAGTACCCGTACATTCATCCTGACTAATTAGGAAGCTCTGATGTGATCAAATAGAAACCAGTGCATCTTACTAAACCAGGTCTTCGATGTGTTTTCTTCTTCCTTTTATTTTCCCTTATTATTAAGAAGTTTATCTGTAATAATACAGAAAAGCATAGAAAGTTATAACAAACACAGTTACCAACTACTAAGATTTAATAAATGCTGATATTTTGCCATGTTAGCTTCAGATCTTTTATGGGGAAGTGGTGTGAGAAGCATTCTAGATAGAGTTGGAAAGAACTTGCCCTTTCTCCTCAAGGGTAACTTGATCTTGAAGCTGATGTGTGTCTTTCCTTTCTGTGATTTTGTATTTGATTAGGTGCATGCACACATAAAAAATATACACAATAGATACATGTCTATTCAGAATATGTAGCATAAATCACATCATTACTATATATATTCTATAACTTGCTTTTAAATTCTACATGTTTTCTAACTCCTATACTTATTGATATGAGATGACCTACATTTCATTTTAACTCTAGTTTAGAATCCCTTGTTTGAGAGATTCATATTATTCATTAATTTCTTTCTCCTTGAACATTTTGTATTTTTCTTATTTTTCTCTAAAATCAAGAATGCTCAACTAAGTAGATCTGCACCTAGAAGTAGAACTGCCTATTCATACAATTCATCTCTTCGTGCTTTTTCCATTTTATTTTTCTTATAATTTCAGGGAGCTAGTTAACTTTCTTAATACAATCTCTTTTTCTTGTCAAATAATTCAAATATCATCTTCAAGTCTATGGTTTGTATTTAAACACTGTTTGTACTCTCCTTTGTTCCATCAAATTTATCAAGTCTTTATAGCTGATGCTTTTTGTTAAAGAAATTCTTTCTTGTTAGATTAAGTAAAGACAGTGACTTATAATTTCTACTGGAAATATTTGAGTTTTATTTTTTCATATTAAAATCTTAAATCCATTTGTTACATTTGGGCATACTATGAGGTAAATAACTAATTTTTTTCTATATGAAAAGCTTACTAGTTTTTAGTTTTGGCATATTCCCTTTTTTCTTACTGATCTTTAATATCTCCTCTTTCATATGTCAAGCTTCTGCCTAAAGTAGACATTACTAGTGTTCACTAATATTTGGTGGAAGCCTCCACTTCCCAGGCTTTCTCCAGTTCAGCAGGGCTACGTAAGTAGAATTGGCTGATGATCTGTGAGCAGAAGCAAGGGTGCCAAGTCTGGGATGAAACTGGAAAAAATTTTGGGTCGGTCTTTCAGTGTCCCTCTTCCCTTGTGATGGAAGGTATGAGGAATGTGTGCCAAAATGACAGAGCCACAAGATAGAGCCGCCTGGTTTGTTAAGTCACCTCATGGTCATCTGTACTAGCAGAAGGCTGTGTATTAGCAAGTAGTAAATTGTAGGTGCTTAACCCTCTGAGATTTGTTAAGGTAGCAAATCCTGGTTAATACGCCATGATTCTGATTCTGGGCTCTCTGTTTTCTTCCATTGGTCCATTTGTCTACCCAAGCACCTAGACAACCCTACCTTAATTTCGGTTTTATGTGAATTCTTGGTTTCTAATAATGCAGTCTCCATTCCTCTTCTTGTTCTTATCTTCCTTGACTTTTTACCTTTCTAAATGAATTTTGGAATTATGATCAAGGTTAATGAAATTGCTGTAGAGACTATGATTAGAATTTCATTATATTTGGGCTTCAAGTTGGGAAGAAATGACATCTTCATTATATAGAATCTACTATTCAAGGCATGATAAATCTCCAGTTATTAGGTTTAACCATATTAAAATGCCATTTTTGTAGATCAGAAATGTTCAACAAACAAAAGTAGACTTGAGCAAATGAAAAGACATCCTTTGTTTTGCTTAGGACATTTCAATATAATCAAGATGTTAGTTCTCCCTAATTTAATTTATGAATTTCATGCAATCCTAATAGAACAACCAGTACAAATAAGTCCCCCTTTCTGCAGCTGGACAAGTTAGTAGGGGGGAAGTAAACATGTAAACACAAAAGAATTGTTAAAAAAAAAAAAAAAGCACTGAAAAGGAAGAAGTATAAGAGAATTTCAACTCTGTCAGATTTCAAAGCACACCCCAGAACTTCTGTGATTAAAATAGTATGGTACTAGTGCATGGATAGAACAATGGAACAGAATAGAAAGTTCATAAATAAACCATCTACATGTAGAAACCCAGTATATGACAACGGTAGTATTTCAAATCTGGGCAAGTGTTGACTTCTTAACCAAATGGTGTTGAGACAACTGGATAGTCACTTGGAAAAAGATAAAATTAGATTCACTACTCATGTTATCCATGAGAATAAAACTGATGTGGTGAACTTAATATAATATATACAGAGTTTTAATGATACATACCTGAAACTTAGTTATAATGCAATGTTGCTTCAATTAAAATATTTTAAACAGTAAATTAAAAAAAAACTATAAAAGACTAGAGGACATAGATGAATTCTTTTATAACTTAGATGTAGAAAAGTATCACTATGACTCAAAACAAGATGTAATATAAGAAAGAAAGCTGATAAATTGAGACTATTCTGTTAAATAATCAGCCAATATTCTTTAAATGCTATGAAAGACAAAGAAGAAAAATCTGAGAAATTTGTATTGACTGAGGAAGATTGAGGCGACTTAATGTAATGCATGATCCTGGATTGGGGCCTAATACTGGAGGGAAAAAGATACTTTATTTGAAAAAAGATGACTATGGATTGAGGATTACATAAAAATCCTTATGACGATAAAAGTATTTTATCCTTATTAAATTCCCTGATATTTTGACTGTGGCATACAGTAGTTACACAAAAGGACATCCTTCATAGGAAATACAAACTGAAATAGTTAATAAAATACAAACTAAAAATATTGAATAAGATAATGTCATAATATGCATACACATAGTATACCTATCTTCTTACTTATCTATATAAATGTAGATTCTTATTCTGCTTCATGATGTCCATTTAGATATTCCTAGTTTTCTGCTGTTGTGTGTAAGATTGTTATATACATTCTTGCATGTACCTCTTGGGGTACACATAAAGGATTTTTTAAGATGGCATATCCTTGAAATTAAACTGCTGAACAGCAGGGTGTGTGCATTTTTTGCTTTGTTAGAAAACGTGGATGCACCAATGTCCCATCCTATTGGCTGTGTATACGGAGCTTATGCACCACATCTTGCCAACATGTGGGGCTGTATGATCTGCCAGTCCAGGAAATATAAGTGGTGTATTTCTGTGGCTTCACCCTGCAGTTCCCTGATTTCCAATAAAGGTCAATGTTTTACATGTTTCTTGCCTATTTTGTTTCCTCTACAGTGAAGAGTTTGTTCTTGCCTTTTGCTCATTGACTTATTTTCCTTCCATCCTTTTAGTAGCTTCTAAATATTCTGCATTCTAGGCCTCTGCATATTATATGAATTATAAATATCTTCTGCCAATGAGTGAATAATAGCCACCTGTTAAATGATGTCCTTTAATGTCCAGAAGTATTATTCTTCAGTGTAGTCAAAATACCAGTATCTTTATTTCTTTCTTTTGGTTATATTAAGTAGATTTTTTCCTAATCTAAATCTATACAGAAAAAAATTACTTGAAACTTTTCCCTGAATGAAATAGATATTGTGAGGGTTCTATTTCTATGTTACCAATATCCGTATCTAGTTGTCTATGAACAAGTGATTCAAAAATCAATCCTTTTCTCACTGATAAGCCAAGTTAATTTTAGGATATACAACTTTCCTATATATGTGAGGTCAGTTTCTTGATTCTCTATTTTGTCCTTATTTCCTTAATTTATCCTATACTGACACCATGATCTCATACTATTTCATAACCAAAGGTTAGCATCTGCTAGGATAAGTCACAATATTTTATCTCTTTTTATGTAGTTTTCTTTTTCCTTTATTGGAATTTTTTTCTTCAATACAATTTTTACAATTAGTTTTTCAAGATATATGAAAAAATCTAGCTGAGATTTTGATTGGCATTCTATTGGATCTATATATCAATTTGGAGAAAAGTCCCACCTAGGAATGTAGACCATTTATCCAGTGTTTCTTATATGGTATAGCAATGTGTTAAAAGTATTTTTATCCAGTGATTTTGTTTGCAGCTGGAAGGTCCTGTTCCCTAGTAACTCTACCTGAAGTATTTACTGGCAATATCTTCAAACTCTGTTAGCCATAAAGATCAATACTATTTAACAGATTCCTCCAGAAATTTATGTTCCAGTGATCAAGGTTAATAGTTTTAGCTATGCATAGAAAAGGTCAAATAAACCAAATCTACAAAGAATTTTCAGTTTACTTGAAATTAAGGTGGGTTGACAATTTATGGTCCAAACCTGAGGCCATTTCTTTCTTACTGACCTCTTCCCTAATCTTGTTTCTAGAACAACTCTGAAACTTCTTCCATTGGAATCTTCTACTATCAGCTTCTGTTTTAGAATATGTTTCCACCCAAGATTTTGAAATTATATTAATGCTCTCTGCCTAAAATCCTCAAAAGTAAAGTGACTTCCCATTCAAATTTTATTATGAAAATTTCAAATTCAGAAAATTTGCAAGAACAGAAAATATAATACATATACTTACCATCTAGTTGCTACAATTTTATCACTATTTCCCCATATTTTACTTTTTTATCCACCTACGAACCTACCCACTTACCTAATCTATCCAGATTAGTCTGCTAGGTTGCCTTAGCAAAATACCACTGACTGGATGCCTTAAACAACAGAAATTCATTTTCTCACAGTTTTATGGCCTTGAAGTCCAACATCAAAATATTGTCAGGTTTGGCTTCTCCTGTGGCCTCTTTCCTTGGCTTTCAAATTACTATCATCTCACTGTGCCTCACATAGTCTTTTCTACAAGCATGCACACTTTTTCTGCTTCTTCCCGTTCTTATAAAGTCACCATTCCTATTGGATTATGTCTCTTCCTCTGTGATGTAATTTAACCTTAATTACTTTAGAACTCATTTCCAAATGCAGTCATCTTGGGGGTTATCTTTCTATCATCAGTTTATATTATTGTGAAATTTTCAATTGAAATTTCAGCCATCACATCTCCTTTTTACTTTAAATACTTTAACATACATAACCTAAAAATGAGAGCATCCTTCTATATAACAAATGTTATCATATCACCTAAGAAAAGAAACAATGATCCTAAAACTGTCTAATGTCACCTCTATATTCAAATGTTTCCAGTGGTGAGTTTTCTAGATCTATTCTTCCTTCTGTGTCAATTACTCAGGATTATTTTAAAAAGAAAAGTTTTTTGTTTTGTTTTGTTTTTTTACCATCACTTAGGGAAAAATTTTAGTTGCTTCTAAACAGTCAAGTTAAAATATAAAATTCTTTCTTTAAGACACAGAAGCGATTATTATTCAATTAGACTCTTTGTAGGAACACCAGTTCATGAGGGTAAACTGCACTGGTGAGAGCGAACACAGAGCAGGTAGCCCTGCTGCTGAGAACAGCTTCAATAATTGGCAGAACCTGCGAGTCCACAGCCTCCTGATCAGCCTCTGTGCCCTGTGGTCTGGTATTTCTCCTTCTCTGGGTCGAGAACCTCCCTTCCTGGTGGCGGGGCCCATGCAGCTCTTCCTGTTGAAGCCAGCTAGGGTGAGCTGTTCGAGGCTCTTCACACCGGGAAATCAGTTTTCCTGGAGGTGGGATGACAAATTTCGCTGTGTCCTCCACAGAGGAACGCGATGGAGGGACAGAGGTCCGGGCACAGGGAGCAAGCCAGTGCCCAGCTGCTTCAGGAGAACCACACTCCTGCCTC